>CM069173.1:13282689-13341843 GCA_035221665.1 Okamejei kenojei
CTTAGAGAGATAGTATTGGCAGGGGGCTTGTGGGTGCCAGTGCCGGTGCATCCGTGGTCAGTGACTGGGTCACTAGGGTGGAGGGACCAGACAGTCCCCAACTCCGGGTTTATGGCCCCGTGTGTCCGGTGCCCCGCTTCACCCGGCCCCGTGTGTGTGTGCACTCCCGACCCGCAGCCCGTGCCAGTGCAGTGGGAGCCAGATTGGGGGAGTAAGGTGGAATGAGAGGTGCCCAGCTTGGGGGAGTAAGGGGAATGGGAGGTAGCCAGCTTGGGGAGTAAGAGTGGAATGAGAGGGTGCCCAGCTTTGGGGAGTAAGGGGAATGGGAGGTAGCCAGCTTGGGGGAGTAAGGTGGAATGAGAGGTGCCCAGCTTGGGGGAGTAAGGGGAATGGGAGGTAGCCAGCTTGGGGGAGTAAGGTGGAATGTGAGGTGCCCAGCTTGGGGGAGTAAGGAGGATGGGAGGTAGCCAGCTTGGAGGATTAACGAATGGGGGATACCGTATGGGATGTAGCCAGGTTGGGGGATTAAGTATGGAGGTGGCCAGTCTGTGGGAAATGAGAGATGGGAGGTCTACAGCTTGGGGGTGTAAGAGGAATGGGAGGTAACCAGCTTGGGGGAGTTAAGAGAATCAGAGGTCGCCAGCTTGGGGGAGTAAGGAAAATCAGAAGTCGCCAGCTTGGGGGGAGTAAGGGATGTGAGGTAGCCAGCTTGGAGTAAGTTTGTTATTCTGCACATCGATCAGGAGGCGATGACATCGCCCGTTCACACGCAGCCAGCCACCAGAGCAAACAGTGTACATACAGTGATGACAAACACAATAAATGCAATATCCAGTGCAGAACAGTGCAAGAATGTGTTGCAGAAAACCCGGGCAAGCACGGACGAGAGGGGCAAAAGGGCCCGTCTCCGGGCAGAGCAACCACCGACGCTGTCCTTATGAAGTTTGCTCGCTTCCCCCTCCATGGTGGACCTGATGTGGGTTGGGGCAGGGGAGACAAGCTCAGCCTTCCAAGCCTCAATCCAAGCTCAGCTTTCCTCCCGCGCATCCTAGCCCCGACAGGCTGAATGCCGCTGCCTTCCTCCCTGGACAACAACCGAGGAGAAAACACAAACAAAACCTCTTCCAACCCTCCTGAGGGAATGCCTCTGCCCTGTCTTTGAAATCAAGCTGTCACAATTGTGCACGGTCAGTCAGCATTATCCTTTTTTATTATATACTAGACCAAGTAGGACACGTTGTGTCCCATCCCCTCAACACGTGGTTGTGGGGGGGGGCGCGGCCTGCATACACAACACCACAGAGGAGCAGAGAGTGGGGGAGAGGGACGTGTAGAGTGGGGTGGATAATTTGTAGGGGGAGATAGGAGGAGACGAGGAGATGTGGGAGAGGTAAGTGAGAGGAGGGGAGGGTGGGGTGTGTGAGTGGGGTGAGGGGGGAGAGCTGTGGAGTGATAGGGGTGGATGCGGGGGGAGTTGTGGGCTGACAGAGGAGGGAGTGGAAGGGGACTGGAGGGGGGGCTGGAAGAGGGGGGCGTGAGGTGATGGGGAGTGGAGGTGGGGGGAGACGTGGTGGGGGTGAGGTCGTGGGGGGGAATGGTGGGGTGGGGGCGGTGGGGGGTGATGGCTTTGTCGGGGAGATCAGATTGTGTGGGGGTGGTGGGGTTGGGGGGGTTCATGGGGGGTGTTTAGGGTAGATGGAGGGAGAGGGATACGCTTGGTTCTGGGGGGGCTGAGAATATTTGTGAGTGGGAAACGTGAGTGTATGGGGAAATGGGGTGGGGGGGGTTTGGGGTTTGTGGGGGGGGGGGTGGGAGGGGTGGGATGGAGGCGCGTGCTGGTGTGGAAGTGTGGGGTGTATGTGAAATATGTGGGGGGAACATCGGGTTGGAAGAATTGGTGCACAGATAGGGGGCGAGGGCGGGGGGGGTGGGATGATTGGGTGGGGGGTGAGGGGGATTATTATTGGGGGTGGGGGGAAGGGGGGTGGGTTGCATGAGTGTGTATTTGGGGGGGATTTTGAGGAGTTTGTGGGAAGGGGGGGCGTGTAAGGG
Organism: Okamejei kenojei; assembly: GCA_035221665.1. Classification (NCBI taxonomy): domain Eukaryota; kingdom Metazoa; phylum Chordata; class Chondrichthyes; order Rajiformes; family Rajidae; genus Okamejei; species Okamejei kenojei. The sequence continues at coordinate 13,284,742 of CM069173.1, forward strand.
AGGGAGGTGGGGGAAGCTGAGAGGGGGAGGAGGTAGGCGTGGGGGTCTGGGGTGCGGGGTGGGGCGGGATGGAGCGGGGGGCTCGAGACTGGGCGTTAGTGGGGGGGGTGGGTAGGCGCTTTGGCGGGTATGGGAGTCTGTTGGGAGAGGGGTGGGGGGGAGGCAGGTGGTATTGGGTAGTGATGAGGACGAGGTAGGGGTAGGGGGGGGGGAGGCGGGGGGGGTTTGTCTGGTAGATGGTGGGGAGGGGGGGGAGGTAGGCAATTTGGGGCGGGGATGGGCGGGGGGCGTATTGGCGGGGGGGGAGCGCAAGGCTTGGTTGGGGAGGAGTAGAGGGGCGGGTGGGTTTGCGGATCTGTGGGTGGGTGGAGGGGGTGTGGCGGGCAGGGGGGGGGGGGGGGATGGGACCCGTCGGGGGGGGGCGGGGGGGGGCTGGGGGCGAAGGGTTGGGTATTTTTGTTTTGGTCCGGGCCCGTGTTTGTTGATAGCATATATGGTTTTATTTTTTAGTTTTATTATTCAGGGAAGCAGGGGGCAGCGGGGAAGAGCAAGGGGGAGCGGGTATAAACCAAACGACTGCGAGTTGGGTGGGGGGGGGGTGTGTAACGTCACTCACAGTGCGTGGAACACATCACAGATCGCACGTAGCAGATCCATTGTGACGACATCAGCGAGACCATTTAGTTTATTTTCAAAGTTTTATCGGATTTGTGAACATTTTCATAAAGAACTCAAGAAATAAACCACGACGTTTTCAGATAAGGCTGGTTTGGAAGCAGCAGGAAAATCTGTACCGGAATATGTAAAATGTTTACCGTTAGCCCATCGTTTTTTCGATAAGATGTGATTACACACAAACATCACACACACATATAAATACATATCCACGATTAGAGTTTTATAATTATAGAGGAAAGCTTATCAAGTTCAAATTGGAATTTATTGTCACATGTATCAATTAAGGAACAGTCTGCGGAGATGAGACGCAGTAGTTGGTTTCAAAACAGGTTTATTACGGAACGGTGAAATCAACAGGAGTTACAACAAACGACTACTGAATAGGTTTTACCACAACAGTGGTCAAAACGAAAGCCCAGAAAGTATGCGAACACAAACCGCACCCCAGTCACAAGACCGAGGAGCCGACTGCAGGATTCGACTACCCACGAGCACCAGCAGGTGCCGCTACTGTACAGTGATATTTGAGTTACCATACAGCCATACTAAGTAAAAAGCAACAAACCACACAGCCGTATAAAATAACATTTAACATAAACATCCACCACAGTTGTATCCACATTCCTCACTGTGATGGAAGGTAATGAAGTTCAATCATCTTCCCTGTTTGTATACTCGTGGTCGGGTCTGGTGAACACTCCGCAGTTGCCGCTCACTCCCGGTACGTGCAGCTAGGACCCCCCTCCCCAGAACCCGAGGTACGGAAATGAGCGGAAACAAGGCAGTTGGTCCATCCAATCCGGACCCGTAAGCCCGAGCTTCAGTGCCGACTTCAGACGCCGATGGAACCGCTCAACCAACCCATTGGCCTGCTAGTGGTAGGCAGTCGTAAGGTGCAACTGGGCACCGTAAAGCTGGATCAGGGCTGGCCACATGGAAGAGGTGAACTGGTCTCCCGGTCAGTGGAAATGTCAGAGGGCACTCGGAAGCGGGCGATCCAGTGGACCGCCATAGCCGGAGCGTACACCACGGCGGAGGTATCTGTCAGTGCGATCGCCTCCGGCTACCACATGAAATGGTCCACGATGGTAAGCAGATGCGTGGCACCGCGGGACTGTGGCAATGGACCGACAAGGTCCACATGCACGTGCAGGAAACGACCCTCAGGGACCGTGAAATCCTGCACCGGGGCCGCATTTGCTGCAGGACCTTGGAGGTCTGACAAGGGACACAGGCGCGGGCCCAGGCAGCTACCTGCTTGTGGAGCCCGTGCCAAATGCGCTTGGCCGCCAGCAGGGTGGACATTGCACGGATGCACGGGTGGGCCAGGCCATGGACAGCATCAAGAACTTGCCGTTTCCAACTTACAGGGATGATAGGGCGGGCACGTCCCGTGGAAACGTTGCACAGGACCACAGTGCCTTCCGCACCCACAAGGTTCCTCTGCCAGCGGTAGGCGTCCATGCTGCCAGCTCGCAGTAGTCGACGCCATGGTCGAGAGCCGAAACGGAGGGAATGGACGGGCAGGATAAGGCATCAGCAATGACATTAGGCTTCCCTGCTATGTGTCGTAAATTCCAAGATGTAGGCAAGGTGCCGTTGCTGCCGTGCAGACCACGGATCAGCAATCTTACCAAGAGCAAAAGTAATGGGCATCTGATCCGTGAACGCGGTGAACGCGTGGCCCTCGAGGAAATACCTGAAATGCCGGACGGCCGGGTATAGCGCTAGGAGGCTCGCAGGTCTGATAGCGCGTATTTTGCATTCAGGGAGCCCACGCTTGCCGGCTGAAAAACGACAGCGGCTGCAAGCGGGGGTCAACGAGCTGCTCCAAAACACCGCCTATGGCAGCATCCAAGGCGTCGACGGTGAGCGCGATGGGGGAGGCAGCACGCGGGTGCCCCAACATGGCAGCGTTGGCCAAGGCCGCTTTAGCACCCGCGAAAGCTGCGTCCGTCTCCGCAAACCATGCGAGGTCCCGCGGTTTACCTGCCAGACACCGGAAAAGGGGACACATGATGGCAGCATGAGACAGTGATAAATTTTCACCATGCAAGACGAACTCTGTAGTCCTTCATGGTGAGCAGCTGTGGGAACTGCCGGACGGCTTTGACCTTCTCGGGGAGCGGGGTAGCGCCGTGCGGGGTTACCCTGTGCCCCAGGAAGGAGATAGAATGCACGCCAAACTGGCACCATGGGGTTAAGAGTGATTCCGTGCTCATGGAGGTGCTGAAACAACAAAACCCGGAGGTTGGAGATGTGCTCCGCCTGCGAGGCGCTGGCGACAAGAATGTCGTCTCCATAAATAAAGGCGAAAGGCAGACCACAACTGACCTGGTCCATCAGCCGCTGGAATGCCAACACGGCGTTCTTTAAACCAAAAGGCATCCGAAGCCATTCGAACAGGCTGAACGGGGTGATCGTGGCCGTTTTCGGGACATCGTCGGGGTGGATGGGGATCTGGTTGTAACCCCTGACGAGGTCCACCTCAAGGTGCGCGGAGAAATGCTGTATATGAGCCACCGGATAGCGGTCTGCAGTGTTCACTGCGTTCTGGTGCTGGTAATCCCCACACGGTCTCCACCCCCCAGATGCTTTCGGGACCATATGCAATGGGGAGGCTCATGGGCTGTCAGACTGCTGGACAATGCCCATGTCCTCCATCAATTGGAATTCATAACGGGCGATGCGCTTGGGCATGCACTGGGGGGGCCCCTCGGCGGGAATATGGTTTCTGACACCGTTGGTTACGGTGGGTCGCGTGCTGAAACGGTGGCTTGTAACCGAGCTTCAGGATTCAGAGCAAGCAGGGGGCGGGCTTACAGACGTTTTCGACCTCGCGACGGTCGTTGAGCTGCTTGGGCATTCGGCAGGCCGCGGCACGGGGGTGGTAATGACAGCGATACGGAGTCATGACTCGTCCATAAATCGACGATGAGGGAGAAATAAGAAAGCGTTGAGGAATTGAGGAAATCGGGCACCAAAGAGAAGGGCTGATCGATGTCCCCCACAATAAATGTCCACTTGTACTGGCGGGAGTCGAAAGTAAATTCAAGGAACGCATACCGTACATATGGATGGCGCTCCCATTAACAGCAGAGAGCACGGGGCCCCGCTTACCAGCATGAGTATCACGCCCGGTCAGAGAGAGGATGCTGACAATCGCACCAGAGTCTACCAGGAAGCGGTGGCTGGAATAGCGGTCGCGGACGTAGAGGCGGTTGTTTGCGCCTATCACGATCGCCAGATGTTCAGACATGGCATTTCCTAGAAATGTACAGGGTGGCCGGCAGCGTCGAGCCTCCGCGCCATAGCGGCGGTGATAGTAACACCAACAGTTCCCACCATGAGTCCCGGAGCGCTGCTGTGGCTCCATGCTGGAAAATGTGGGTGTGGCCTCTACGTGTTCGCGCTGAGGCGAAGGGCGCACTGGGTGCAGACACAAGGTTAATGGCTCCGCAACCTTGATGTTTGGTAATACAGAGCTCGTTGGCCCGTTCGGTGAGTTTCTGTGGATCTGAGAAATCCGCGCTGGATTCTGTGCCTGTTCGAACAACAGGCACAGGCGGTGGTCGTCCATCAGTGCGAGCATCTCTGCCATGAGGACCGATGGTCGGCGACCCCCCAGTCCGTCCATATGTAAGATGTGGGCGGCGAGGTCCCGGCAACTGAGCCCGAAGGACCATCAGGCCGTCGTACTTGCCGGACACTGGAGGGTCTTTCAGGTATCAGACGGAAAGCTGACTCCCGCTGTAGGGCTCCCACCACAGGAAATACTTTATATCGTCCGCCACTATGGAACTGCACCTCGATATGCACAAACCGCATCTGTGGCTGATCGGACCAAACGGCCGGCAGCTTGAGGCTGACGGTGCTCTGATGGGCATCGGAAGCTGTGGCGGGAACAAATTTGTCCTGCATGTGGTTTGGGAATGTCGGGGTCACCAATGTAGCGAGTTGAGACGAGAGTTGGTTTTGAACAGGTTTATTAACGTAAACTGTGAAATCAACGGGATTTCAACAATGACTAAATGTCTTACCACAATGGTGGTCGAAACAAGACTGGGAGGGCATCGCCCAGAAAGCGTGCGAACAAAAACCTCTCCCCACAGTCACATGACCAAGGTAGCCGACCGCAGGATTCGACTACCCGCGAGCACCAGCAGGTGCCGCTACAGTACTGCGATATTTGAGTTACCATACAGCCATACTAAGTAAAAAGCAACAAGGCACACAGCCACATAAAGTAAAATTTAACATAAACATCCACCACAGTGGAATCCACATTCCTCACTGTGATGGAAGGTAATAAAGTTAAATCATCTTCCCCTTTTGTTCACCCGTGGTGAACCCTCCGCAGTTACCGCTCGGTGCCGACACACTATGTAAAAGTCCCTTTAAACTGCCATGATCCAAAGACATTCTCATGAAGAAGGCCTATGTTTGGACAGCTATCCAGCCAGAAGATGCGGAAGCATTGCGGGAGTTTGCGATATGTCTTAGAAGTATGAAAGAAATGACTACCCTCTTAGACCACATGCAAGAAATGAATGTTGTTAGCAATATGAAAATGATCACTCTAAAACCGCCCTATAGACTTAAGGGCCTGTCCCACTCTACGAGGTAATTCAAAAGCTCTCCTGAGTTTAAAAAAAATCAAACTCGTGGTAAGTACGTAGAATGTACGTAACGGGTACGTCGGAGCTAAGATCAAGATCCTAAACCAATCGCAACTGTCAAAGGTTCTACCTTTACTAAAACAAAAGGAAGATCAGGACCTAAGGGAAGTAATTTTGATTCCGCTGTAAATACCTGCAGAAACGAAAGTCCAAAAGGAAGGAGATACATCTACTGTTAAGACAAGTTGGTTCTGCTTTTCATCCAGCGAGAAGAAGACAGAGGAATGACAAAGAGATGGCCCACGAGGGGAGGGGGGGGGGTCGATGACTGGTCAGGTCGGACCTTGCATCCCATCCCAAGAATGGACAATGCATTCTCGACAGGGCCAAGGAGAGCTTGTAATAGGAACACTTCTCCATCTGTTTCTCACCACGGATGGCTGACCTGCTGAGATTAACCGGCACTTTGGAGGGGAATGGACAGGTGACATGTCGGGTCTGGGCCCTTCTTTGCACTGATGGAGTCAGGGAGAGAGCTGGAAAAAAGAGATGGGATTGGGACAGACTCCAGGACTTGATTAGGATGGGGCAGTCTCCTTAATTTGGAGATTCAATGTTCAAGTCATTGGGCTGTAAGCTATGAGGTGCTGTTCCTCCAGTTTGTGTGTCACATCACTCTGGCAATGGCAGAGGCCCAGGAGAGAAACATGTGGTAGTGGGAATGGGAGTTAAAATGGTTGGCAACCGGGAGATCCAGCAGGCCTTGGACGACCGAGCGCACGTGTAGGCTGAAATGCACGCCTAGTCCAGAGACCCACCGAGTCAATAGACAATAGAAATTAGACAAGAGACAATAGGTGCAGGAGTAGGCCATTCATCCACAATCAGTACCTCGATTCTGCAGATCATCCACAATCAGTACCTCGATCCTGCCTTCTCCCCATATCCCCTGACTCCGCTATCTTTAAGAACCCTATATAGCTCTCTCTTCAAAGTATCCAGAGAACCGGCCTCCACCGCCTCTAAGGCAGAGAATTCCACAGACTCACAACTCCCCGAGTAAAAAAAAATTTCCTCAACTATGTTCAAAATGGCTTACCCCTTATTCTTAAACTGTGGCCCCCGTTTCTGGACTCGCTCAACATTGTTTCCTGCCTCTAGCATGTCTAAACCCTTAATAATCTTATATGTTTCAATAAGATTCCCTCTCATGCTTCTGAACTCCAGAGTATGCAAGCTGCTCCATTCTCTCAGCATATGACAGCCCCGCCATCCCGGGAATTAACCTACGCTGCACTCCCTCAATAGCAAAAATGTCCTTCCTCAAATTTGCAGACTAAAACTGCATGCAATACTCTAGGTGTGGTATCACTAGGACCCTGTACAACTGCAGAAGGACCTCTTTACTCCAATACTCAACTCCTCTTGTTATAAAGGCCAACATGCCAAAACTGCACACAATACTCCAGGTGTGGTCTCACCAGGGAACTGTACAACTGCAGAAGGACCTCTTTTCTCCAAAACTTAACTCCGCTTGTTATGAAGGCCATTCGCCATTTGCTTTCTTCACTGCCTGCTGTACCGGCATGCTTACTTTAATGGACAGATGAACAAGGACCCCCAGTTCCCGTAGTACTTCCCCTTTTCCCAAGTTGACACCATATAGATAATAATCTGCCTTCCTGTTTCTGCTACCAAAGTGGATAACCACGCATTTATCCACATTAAACTGCATCTGCCATGCATCTGCCCACTCACCCAACTTGTCCAAGTCACCCTGCATTCTCATAGCTTCCACCTCACAGTTCACACTGCCACGCGGCTTTGTGTCATCTGCAAATTTGCTAATGTTACTATGAATCCCTTCATCTGAATCATTGATGTATATTGTAAATAGCTGCGGTCCCAGCACCGAGCCTTGCAGTACCCCACTAGTCACTGCCTGCCCTTCTGAAAGGGACCCGTTAATCCCTACTCTTTGTTTCCTGTCTGCCAACCAATTTTCTATCCATGTCTGCACTCTACCCCAATACCATGCGCCCTAATTTTGCCCACTAATCTCCTATTTGGGACCTTATCAAATTATTTCTGAAAATCCAGGTACACTACATCCACTGGCTCACCATTGTCCATTTTCCTAGTAACATTCTCATAAAATTCCAGAAGATTAGTCAAGCATGATTTCCCCTTTGTAAATAATTGACTCCAGCATCTTCCCCACCACCGTTGTCAGGCTATTCCAGGGGTGGGGAACCTGTGCCCTTAAAGGCCATTAAATGCGGCCTTTTGAATTAATCCAAATTTTGTAGAACAAATCCTTTTATTTTTATTAATATATTTTTGTTCGTCTATTATTTTTATTTTAATCTTTAAATGAACGTATTTAAAATACCAAAGAGTAAAAGAAGATTCAACAAAATTAGCATTCTTTAGCATTCAAATTAGCATTTCAACCTCACCTAGTTGTTGTCTCCAAGGCTGCTATAGACCTACAGATGGAATTGATGCTTTCAGAAAATGACATTTTAAAGTCCTTATTTGACGCTGAAAGATCTGATTGAAATATGGAAAAATGCAATGGAATACCCACGTCTTCGGCAACATGCACAAAAAATGCTTTCTTGCTTTTCAACCACTTATTACTGCGAATCTACATTCTTCTATCTAACCCAAATCAAGACGCTCTTAAGGTCACAAATGACGGATACCCATCTAGAAAATCAGCTGAAACTGCGTAACACCATGTTGCAACCAAAATTCAAATGCTTTGCCAGAAAAAGCAGTCTTTTAAAGTAATTAAAAGATTAGTTAACTTTAGAATTAACTTTTTTTTTTCATTTTCTTGAAGTTAGTACATAGTAGTTAGATTTTTACAAAATAAAGTACATTTTGAACTATCTATAATTGAAGTTTCATGGATGCGGCTGTATTAGATTACAGCTAACTAAACGCGGCATTCCAACATGAAAAGGTTCCCCACCCCTGTGCTAACGTCAATAATTCCCTGTTTTCTCTCGCCCGCCATTCTTAAAAAGTGAGATAACATTAGCTACCCTCCAATCCACAGGATTCGAGGGTAGCTATGGATCCTAAATCCATAGAATATTGGAAAATGTTCACCAATGCGTCCATGATTTCCAGACCCACTTCCTTAAGTACCCTGGGATGCAGACCATCAGGCACTGGGGATTTATCAGCCTTCAGTCCCATCAGTCTACCCAACACCATTTTCTGCCTAATGTTGATTTCCTTCAGTTCCTCCGTAACCCTAGATCCTCTGGCAATTGGTACATCAGGAAGATTATTTGTGTCCTCCTTAGTGAAGACAGATCCAAAGTAACTGTTCAACTCATCTGGCATTTCCTTGTTCCCCATAATAAATTCACCTTTTTCAGTCTTCAACAGTCCAACTTTGGTCTATTTTTTTCCTCTTCACATACGTAAAGAAGGAACAGCCGATGCTGGTTTAGAAAGAGAGACACAATCTCCTGGAGTAACTTGCACCACTCGAGAGCATGGACAGGCAACATTCTAGGTCAGGACCCCTCTTCAGACTGCTTGGTGTGGGGGATGGAGAAAGATGGAAAGGAGAGGTGGGAGTGGTTGCCCTAGATTCCCTGGAAAAGAGAGATGGGGGCCGGACAAAGCCTGGCAAGTGACAGGTGGACACAGAATGTTGGAGTAACTCAGCGGGACAGGCAGCATCTTGAGAGAGAAGGAATGGGAGACATTTCAGGTTGAGACCCATCTTCATAAGTGACAGGTGGATATAGATGAGGGAGGCACAAGAAACTACAGATGCTAAAATCTTGTATGGAACACAATTCAGTTAGATTAACAGAATATCTTGCCCAGAGTGGGGGAATCGAGGACCAGAGGACATGGGTTCAAGGTGATGGGGAAAAGATTTAATAGGAATCTGAGGGGTACGTTTTTCACACAGGGTGGTGGGTGTATGGAACAACCTGCCAGAGGAGGTAGTTGAGGCTGGGATTATCCCAATGTTTAAGAAACAGATCGACACGTACATGGATAGGGCAAGTTTGGAAGGATATGGACCAAACGCAGGCAGGTGGGACTAGTGTAGCCAGGACATGTTGGTCGGTGTGGACAAGTTGGGCCGCAAGGCCTGTTTCCATATTGTATGACTATGACTCTAACACAGAGTGCTGGGAGTAACTCGGCGGATCAGGCAGCATCTGTGGAGAATGTGGATAGGTGATGTTTCACAGTGTGCTGGAGTAACTCAGCGGGTCAGGCAGCATCTGTGGAGAATGTGGATAGGTGATGTTTCACAGTGTGCTGGAGTAACTCAGCGGGTCAGGCAGCATCTGTGGAGAACATGGATAGGTGATGTTTCACAGTGTGCTGGAGTAACTCAGCGGGTCAGGCAGCATCTGTGGAGAACATGGATAGGTGATGTTTCACAGTGTGCTGGAGTAACTCAGCGGGTCAGGCAACATCTCTGGAGAACACGGGTAGGTGACATTTCGGGTCACCTTCTTCACACTGACACTATGTTAACAAATGAGGGGGTGATCGGCAGATGAGTGGAGTGACAGAGGTGAGAGAAAATAAGGAGATAAAAGGGTGTGAGATAACGAGGTGAGGAATGTATATGTGCAGCTTTAAGGGCCATTGGTCAGGTAGCATTTTGAGTATTGCATACAGTTCTGGTCACTCCATGACAGGACTGATGTGGAGGCTTTGGGGAAGGTGCAGAGATGGTTAACCAGAATGGTTTAAAAACAAGGAACTGCAGATGCTGGTATACAAAAAAAGACACAAAATGCTGGAGTAACAGTGGAACAGGCAGCATCTCTGGAGAGTAGGAATTGGTGACTTTTCTGGTCGAGACTAAAGAGAGTCTCAACCCTGAAATGTTACCCATTCCTTCCACCATTTTGTGTCCACCTAAACAGTGCGTATCCATGTGGCGGTGTGCCAGCAGGCTGGAGGAGCGGGCAGAGGCCTTGCCACAGAGCGGGCAGGTGAGGGGGCGCTGGCCGGTGTGGATTCGCCGTTGCTCCAGCAGGTGGTCAAGGTGGGTGAAGCCCTTACTACAGGACGGGCAGGGGAAGGGACGCTCACCGGTGTGAGTACACCGGTGCTGCCACAGGCTGGACATGCGGGTGAAACCCTTGCCACACTTAGCGCACACAAAGGGTCTCTCTCCGGTGTGTAACCGCTGGTGCTCCCACTCTTGCTCTCTTGTCAAAGTGGGAGCAGCGGCTCGCCAGTGTGGGCCCGCCGGTGCTGCCGCAACCCCCGTGAGCTGTCAAACACTTCACCGCAGTATGGGCAGTCATAGGGCTGGTCACTGGTGTGCACATGCTGGTGAGATAGGGTGTGGGAGGCCATGGCAAAGCGCTCTCCACACACCAGGCTGGGGAAGGGATGGTCGCCAGTGTGCACCCGCTGGTGGAACAGCAGATAGGTGTAGCGGGTGAAGCCCTTGCCGCACTTGCCGCAGTTGTAGGGGCGCTCGCCAGTGTGGGTGTGCTGGTGCTCCAGCAGCTGGCTGGAGGAGGTGAAGCCCTTACCGCACTGGGTGCAGTTGCATGGCCGCTTGCTGGTGTAGTTGCGCTGGTGCACCAGCAGACTGCTGGAATGCGTGAAGCCCTTGCCGTACTGGGCGCAGTTGTAGGGGCGCTCGCCAGTATGGGTGCACTGGTGGACAGCAGCCTGGTGGAGCAGATGAAGCCCTTGCTGCACTGGGTGCGGGTGTAGGCCCACTCGCCGGTGTGGGTGCGCTGGTGAGACAGCAGGTTATTGGAGCGTGTGATGCCCTTGCCGCACTGGGCGCAGGTGTAGGGGCGCTCCCCGGTGTGCATGCGCCTGTGCAACTTCAGGTCCGGCAACGACTTGAAGCCTTTGCCACAGTTGGAGCAGGTGAAGGGCCACTCACTGCTGTGCACCCGTCGGTGCACATGCAGCACCGATAACCGGGCAAAGCTCTTTGCCGCAGATGGAGCAGCCATAGGGTTTCTCGCCCGTGTGCACCTGCCGGTGTCTCTTCAGGTAATTCGCCATCTTGAAGTTCTTGCCGCAGTTGGAGCAGGTGAAGGTCCTCTCGCCGGAGAACACGCAGTTGTGCTGCGCCAGGTTGTCGTAGCTGGTGAAGCTCTTGCCACACTCCGAGCAGTCGAAGGGGCATTCTCCTGTGTGCACCCGCCGGTGGATCTCCAGCTCGCTCGGGCACCGCCAGGCCTTGTCACACACGCCACACTCATAACCCTTCTCCTTGTTGTGCCCCATCATGTGGTCCTCCATCGAAGCTCAGCCCGGCCTCTGAGCAGATGGGGGGGGGGGGGTCACCCTCAATGGCCGCTCACGTCCCCGTCTCTCTGTCCGCAGCAACGGCTCCTAAACCCTGTAGGAGGGGAACACAGAGGGTCAACAAGCTGGCAAACAGGACATTACTAGCACATATTGGGTGCGTTTATGGTGCAGGAAACCGTTATATAATTCTGCGCGGCACAGTGGCGCAGAGGTACAGTTGCTGCCTTACCGCCAGAGACCTGGTTCGATCCTGACTACTGGTGCTGTCTGCACGGAGTTTATACATTCTCTCCTTGACCTGCATGGGTTTTTACTCCGGGTGCTTCGGTTTCCTCCAACATTTAACCATATAACAATGACCATATAACAATTACAGCACGGAAACAGGCCCTCTCGGCCCTTCCAGTCCGTGCCGACCATTTGTTTTCCCCTAGTCCCAGTTACCTGCACTCACACCATACCCCTCCATTCCCTTCACGTCCATATACCTATCCACTTTACTTTTAAATGTTAAAATCGATCCTGCCTCCCGCACATCTGCTGGAAGCTCATTCCACACAGCCACCTGAGTAAAGGAGTTCCCCCTCATGTTACCCCTAAACTTCTGTCCCTTAATTCTCATGTCATGCCCTCTTGTTTGAATCTTCCCTACCCTCAATGGGAAAAGCTTATCCCCGTCAACTCTGTCTATCCCTTTCATCATTTTAAAGACCTCAATCAAGTCCCCCCTTAACCTTCTGCGCTCCAAAGAATAAAGACTTAACTTGTTCAACCTTTCTCTGTAACATAGTTGCTGGAACCCAGGCAACATTCTAGTAAATCTCCTCTGTACTCTCTCTATTTTGTTAACATCCGTCCTATAACTAGGCGACCAAAATTGTACACCATACTCCAGAATTGGTCTTACCAATGCCTTGTACAATTTTAACATTACTTCCCTACTCCTATATTCAATGCTCTGATTTATAAAGGCCAGCACACCAAAGGCTTTCTTCACCACCCTATCTACATGCGATTCCACTTTAAGGGAACTATGCACAGTTATTCCTAGATCTCTCTGTTCCACAGTATTCCTCAATTCCCTACCATTTAACATGTGTGTCCTATTTTTATTTGTCCTGCCAAGATGTAGCCCTTCACACTTATCAGCATTAAACTCCATCTGCCATCTTTCAGCCCAATTTTCCAAATGGCCCAAATCTCTCTGTAGACTTTGAAAATCTACTTCATTATCCACAACATCTCCTATCTTAGTATCATCTGCATACTTACTTATCCAATTTTCCACCCCATCATCCAGATCATTGATGTACATGACAAATAACAGTGGACCCAACACAGATCCCTGAGGCACCCCACTGGTCACCGGCTTCCAACCTGACAAACAGCTATCCACCATTACTCTCCGACATCTCCCATTCAGCCACTGTCGAATCCATCTTGCTACTCCGCCATTAACACCCAAAGATGAACCTCCTTAACCAACCTTCCATGGGGAACCTTGTCAAAGGCCTTACTGAAATCCATATAGACAACATCCACTGCTTTAACCTCATCAATTTCCCTAGTAACCGCTTCAAAAAATTCAAGAAGGTTTGTCAAACATGACCTTCCAGGCACAAATCCATGTTGACTGTTCCTGATCAGACCCTGTTTATCCAGATGCTTATATATATTATCTCTAAGTATCCTTTCCATTAGTTTGCCCACCACTGACGTCAAACTAACAGGTCTATAATTGCTAGGTTTATTCTTTGAACCCTTTTTAAACAATGGAACAACATGCGCAGTACGCCAATCCTCCGGCACTATTCCCGTTTCTAATGACATTTGAAATATTTCTGTCATAGCTCCTGCTATTTCTACACTAACTTCCCTCAATGTCCTAGGGAATATCCTGTCAGGACCTGGAGACTTATCCACTTTTATATTTTTCAAAAGTACTTCCTCCTCTTTGAATCTCATAGTTTCCATATCTACCCTACTTTTTTCCCTTACCTCACAGAGTTCAATATCCTTCTCCTTGGTGAATACCGAAGAAAATAAATTGTTCAATATCTCCCCCATCTCTTTTGGCTCTGCAGATATCTGTCCATTCTGGCTCTCTAATGGTCCAATTTTATCCCTTAGTTATCCTTTTGCTATTAATAAAGCTGTGGAAACCCTTTGGATTTACTTTCACCTTTCTTGCCAAAACAACCTCATATCTTCTTTTAGCCTTTCTAATTTTTTTCTTAAGATTCTTTTTACATTCTTTATACTCCTCCAGCACCTCATTTACTCCATGCCTCCTATAATTATTGTAGATATCTCTCTTTTTTCAAAACAAGTGTCCAATTTCCCTTGAAAACCATGGCTCTTTCCAATTTTTACTATTTCCTTTGAACCTAACAGGGACATAAAGATTCTGTACTCTTACAATTTCCCCTTCAAATGTCATCCATTTCTCTTCTACATCCTTCCCATGAAACAAAGTGTCCCAATTCACTCCTTTAAAATCCTTACACATTCCCTCAAAGTTAGCCTTTCTCCAATCAAAAATCTCCACCCTAGGTCTAGTTCTGACTCTCTCCATAATTATATTGAAACTAATGGTATTGTGATCACTGGTCCCGAAGTGCTCATCAATGCATACCTCCGTCACCTGACCTGCCTCATTTCCTAACAGGAGGTCCAGCACTGACCCTTCTCTGGTCGATACCTCTATGTATTGCTGCAAAAAACTATCCTGCAACATTTTACAAACTCCAAACCATCCAAACCATCCAGCCCATGTGTTTCCCAGTCTATTTTTGGAAAATTGAAATCTCCCACAATCACTACCTTGTGCTTACTACTAATATCTGCTATCTCCTTGCATATTTGCTCTTCCAACTCTCGCTCCCCATTTGGCGGTCTACAATACACCCCTAAAAGTGTTGCTACACCATTCCCACTTCTCAGTTCCACCCAAATAGCCTCCCTAGACGAGCCCTCTAATCTATCCTGCCAAAGGACTGCTGTAATATCCTCTCTGACAAGCAATGCAACACCTCCAACTCTGGTCCCTCCAATTCTATCACACCTGAAGCAACGAAATCCTGGAATATTTAGTTTCCAATCACAGCCCTCCTGCAACCATGTTTCACTGATTGCCACAACATCATATTTCCAGGTGTCAATCCATGCTCTAAGTTCACCCACCTTTCTTACAATGCTCCCAGCATTAAAATATACACATATTAGAAACCCACCATCCCTTATTCTCTATTATCTTTTTCCTCTTTCTCGCCTACATTTTGGGTCCGAGTGCTTCCCTTCTCTGCCTCTTGCCCCACACACTGTCCCCTAGCCCCCTCTACCCGAGTCGCTCCCCCCAGCCTTTCTAGTTTAAATTTGACGTTCAGGGTTGTAAATTAATCAGCGTCTGCAAAAGAATAGTGCTCGTGTATGGGGTGATCGCTGGTCGGTGCGGACTCCATGGGCCAAAAGACCTGTTTCCGCGCTGCATCTCCAAACTAAACTAAACCAAAGGGTCTCTTCTCCACAGATGCTGCCTGACCTGCTGCGTTACTCCAGCACTTTCTCTCTGTCTGTCTCTCTCACTGTCTCTCTCTCTCTCTCCCTCCCTCTCTCTCTGTTTCTCTCCATCTCTCTCTCTCTCTGTGTCTCTCTCTCTGTCTCTCTCTGTCTGTCTCTCTCTGTCTCTCTGTCCCTCCCTCACTCTCTCCAACTGCATCTGTCTCTCTCTCTCTAACTTTGTCTCTCTTTCTGTGTCTCTCTCCCCACTCTCTGTCTCTCCCTATGTGTCTCCCTCTGTTTCTCTCTCTCTGTCTTTGTCTCTGCATCTTTCTCTGTCTCTGTCCCTCTCTCTCCCTCTCTGTCTCTCCCTCTGTCTCTCTGTCTCTCTCTGTCTCCCTGCCTCTCACAGTCTCTCTCTCTGTCTCTCCCTCTCTCTCTCTCTCATCGTCTTTCTCTCTCTCACACACTGTCTCTCTCTCTGTCACTCCCTTAGTCTCTCTCCCCCTCTCCCTCTGTCTGTCTCGTTATCTCTCTGTCACCCTTTCTCTCCCTCTCTCTCTGTCTCTCTCCCTCAGTCTTTCCCTCTCTCACCCTCTCCCTCTGTCTGTCTCTCTCTCTCTTTGTCTCTCTCTATCTGCCTCTCTGTTTATCTCTGTCTCTCTCTCCATCACCCTCTCTCTCTTTATTCAGTGTATGTGATGAATAGATTTGACTTGCCTCTCTCTCTCTCTGTCTCTCAGTCTCTCTCTCTCCCCTCTCTCTCTGTCTCTCACCCTCTCTCTCTCTCTCTCTCTCTCTCTCTCTCTGTCTCTCTGTCTATCTGTCTCTCTCTCCTTCTGTGTCTCTCTCTCTGTCTCTTTTCTTTCTCTCTCTCTCTCTCTCTCTCTCTTTTTTTTTTTTTTTTTTTTTAGTTTCAAAAACTTTATTGACACAATCATATAATACAACACATCAAACCATAATCAAAAATGGCACTATATACAACCATTATAGTACAACAATACAATCATTGTTCACAATACACTGAACCCCACGCGGTGACCAGCGCCCACGGAAGGCCTCCAGAGTCCCCGTGGACACCGCATGTTCCCGCTCCAGGGACACACGTGCACGGACGTAGGCCCGGAAAAGGGGCAGGCAGCCGACTCTAGCCTGGCCATCGACCGCCCGCTGCCTGGACCCACGAATGGCCATCTTGGCCAGGCCCAGGAGCAAACCGACAGGGAAGTTCCCCCCCCCACTCGGCTCTCCCCACTCCCTGCCTTGTGTCCGAACACTAGAATCGTGGGACTAAAAATGCAACCAGAACTTGAGGAACAACCCTTCAGATATTGGTACAGGGGCAGTAGCCTCTCACACTCCATATACACGTGGAACACGGTCTCTTGCTCGCCACAGAAATTACATGCTGCGGACGAGCCCGTGAACCGACTCAAAAGTCTATTACAAACCACCGCTCTGTGCAACACTCTCCACCCCAGGTCCCCAATGTAAAGGGGAACAACTCGCTTTATAGAAGGACCCCCCACTGAGGACCTCCCCCGCCTTCAGGTGGTAACACCGTCCGCCATGGTGTATCGGGACGGGAGACGAAGGTAAGGAGGTGCAAAATGTGCAGGAGCATCCTGTACAGTGTGCGTCTCTTCCCATCACGAAATGGCAAGCTGGTCATCTCAGAAAGGCGGCTCAGATTGTGTGGAACCGGTACCCGAGAACTATCCCGGATCCTAGGCCCAATGAGCAGATCTGACGGAGCGGGGGTAAGCTCTATCAGAACCACTCTAGGCACTCGCCTCTCCTCGACACCCGCCATGACAGGGTGAGGGAACCGGCCACTCCCGCAGCCACGACAACCCCTCCCCTCTTGGAACAACACGCTGGCTGAAAACAACCAAATTCCTCACTCTTAGCACATCCCGGTAGAAGACAGGCAAGCCCCTTAGAGCGGGTCGACTGATACCCGCCACCGGGAGCCGTGAGACCCCCCTTAGACAACGACCCCGACGGAAAAAATACGTGGCCAGAGCGTGCCATCTGGGTGGGTTCTCTACGTACATGTACCTCCGCAGAGTCCTGAGGCGGAGAGCTGCCACCTGGGTACGCACACATACCAAGGACTGGCCGCCCTCCTCTAACGGGAGACTCAGGACCCGCCGCGGAAACCCAGTGCTTCCTATTTCCCCAAAAGAAATCTACCAGCTTCTTCTGTAAAGCAGTTGCAAAAATAGAGGGCGGCACAAGAGTAGCCAGCCTAAGGTACCATAACATGGAGGCCACCAGCTGGTTTATGACCAGCACCCCTCCCACGAAAGGAAAGAACTCCAAGCAGGCCTGACCAGCGCCCCAACCGGGCGATCACTTTCGTCTCCAACTCCCGCCAGTTTGCCGGCCAAGCATTCCTCAGTGGGACTCAGGTACACCCCCAGATAGAGGAGGTGCGTGGTACTCCACGCAAACATTACCATCTCCTCTGGCAGGGAGTCCACCTGCCACTCACCCACTAAAAGTCCAGAACACTTACTCCAGTTAATCCTAGCAGAAGATGCAGCCGAGAAAATCTCCTGGCAGTCACGCATCCTCCGCAGGTCACCAGGATCAGTGAGCATAAGAGTACATCATCGGCATACGCCGAAAGAACCACCTCCACCCCCCGGGCCAGGTAGGGCCAAGGCCTGTCCAACCCCCTCCGAAGATGACACAGGAACGGCTTCCACACAGACCGAGTATAACTGACCCGACATGGGCACCCCTGACGGACCCCCCTCCCAAAATGAAAAGGAGACACACAACGCACCATTAACCTTCACAAGGCACTCCACTGCAGTGTACAAAAGCGGACCCGGGCCACGAAATGCGGCCCAAACCCAAACGCTTGCAACGTCCCGAAAAGGTATTCATGTTCCACCCTATCAAAAGCCTTCTCCTGATCAAGAGACAGAAGCAGCTGGCTGACCAGTGCCCTGGGCTAGATGAATCAGGTCCCTTACCAGGTGGATGTTATCCTGAATGGACCTGCCAGGGACTGTATAGGACTGGTCAGGATGAATCAGTTGAGACAGCACGGAGCCCAGGCGATTTTGCCATTGCCCGTGCAAAAACTTTATACTCTGTGCATAGGAGAGAGACCGGGCGCCAGTTCTTCAACAAGCGGAGTTCACCCTTCTTGGGCAGCAGGACAACAACTGGCCCTAATACGCCACGAGAGGGGCATCTCCCCGGTCGCCAGGCTCTCTCCCCAGAACCAACATGTAATCTCCACCAAGAACATCCCAGAAACGCTCTAACAAACTCTACCGTCAGCCCATCCATCCCAGGGGACTTACCGCTCCTGAGCTGATGCAGGCACGAGTCAACTCCTCCAAAGATATAAGGGGCCATCAAGAAGATCTGCCCCACCCCCCCCTATCTACAGTCGGCAGACCCTCCCACAGAATCTCGCTTGAGCCTCACCTGTTGAATCTATCCGCAGCTGAACAGGGACCCATAAAAGGACCTGACCAATGGCACTTATCCTCTCTGGATCAGTGACAGAGGAACTCCGTCGTCTGCGAGCAGCTCCACGAGCTGTTTACGAGCTCCCCGCCCCTTCTCCCAGAGAGAAAAAGAAAAGCGAAGCTCGGTCCAGATCGCGCAGCATCTGGACCCGCGACCTCACGTAGGCGCCTCGGGACCGCTCAAGCAGCAGGCTCCTCAAAGCTTTCCTTCTTCATCTGAAACTCTCCCCATTCGCAGGAGTCTTCACCAAACCGACCCAGACGAGACTCTGCGTCCAGTATCTCCCTCTCAAGCCTCTCGACCGCTGAGTCCCGCTTTCCCGGTCGACCCCCACGTATAATCCTTAACAAAAGAGACGGATGTGAGCTTTCCCACATCCCACCACTGCCTAATGGAAGAGAAGCACCTCTGCCTCTTCTCTCCACTTCCCCCAAAACCGACTGAATGCTTCCCGGAAACACCGATCCTCCAGCAGCCTGTTGTTAAAGTGCCAGTACGCGGACCCAGCCCGAGCGCGCGCTGGATTGAAATCCACACGCACCAGACAGTGGTCCGAGCACGGCACCAGACCGCATTGATGCCCGCCCGAGACACGGGAAACAAACGCTCGTGAAATATATATTCGATCAATGCGGGAACCACCACCCTCAGACCTCCGCCGAAAAAAAAAGCAGTTGGAATCCGGGTGGAGGTTCCGCCAAGCATCAACCAACTCAAAGGATTCAATCAACCCTCTCAGCTTCTTCGCTACAGCAGGGGCACACTGAGTACCAGAACGGTCTCGCGCCTCAAGTGTGCAATTAAAATCCCCACCAAGGAAGACACACTCTCCCCTATCAATTGTGCTCAAACAGAGCAGTCACCTCCTGAAGTAGGCCGGCCTGCATCGTGCCGGAGCTAGGGGCATACACGTTAATGAAATGCAACGGCATGCCATCCAGGCTCACGGCCAGATGGAGCAAACGTCCTGGCACAACTTCTTGCACATTTAAAATATTTGGCAGAAAATTCGGGCCAACAGAAAGGCCACCCCACTCGAGTTCGAGCTGAGATGGCTCATGTAGACCCCCCCTTCCCACTACACCAGTCGCCAGGTGGGTTCATCACTAACAACAGTAATGCGTCTCTGCAGAAAACACACCGCAAATTTCCCCTCTCTAAGGACTGATAAAAGCTGAAATCTGCGAAAACTCTCTCTACTCCCGTTTAAATTTAATGTAGCTACTGTGAATGTGCAGGCACACTAAATTGAGATCCTCACACTCCGCCTAGACTCTCTCTGAGGAACTCCAAAAAGTCCCCAAACTGTCTCTTCTCAGAGTCAGGAAGATCGCTGTCCTTGTTGCCAAGGATAGCCTCGAGAGTCTTAATCAAAGCTGGCCAATCCTCCCACCGTTTCTTCGCAGCACCCATTTTTGTTCTGAGGGTATGACTTGCTTTTAGGAACTCTCGCACCTCACAGATAACTGTTGCATGATACACGGCCTTGGAGTCTGTATGGGGGTGTATGTAGGCGGTACATAGATATATATCTTTTCC
The DNA here is from genome assembly GCA_035221665.1 of Okamejei kenojei. Lineage (NCBI taxonomy): Eukaryota > Metazoa > Chordata > Chondrichthyes > Rajiformes > Rajidae > Okamejei > Okamejei kenojei. The sequence continues at coordinate 13,304,856 of CM069173.1, forward strand.
AATTATTCCAATTTGTTAATCTAGTTTCAACCATACATGTGATTTCCCCTGTTTTATTGATGTAATGTGACTGTCTAGTTCTTCTTTGTACCACACCAAGACCGGAGGTTCTGCCCTTATGTATATCAGTAGTTTTTACTGAGGGCACCATGACTTCATGGTACACTCAGGAGCAGTGAATGAACGTATCCTTTCGGTACCATGTTTCTGTTAATATCATTAGTACTGAGGCCAGTTCGTTGGCCATATTTAAGAGGGAGTTGGATGTGGCCCTTGTGGCTGAAGGGATCAGGGGGTATGGAGAGAAGGCAGGTACAGGATACTGAGTTGGATGATCAGCCATGATCATATTGAATGGCAGTGCAGGCTCGAAGGGCCGAATGGCCTACTCCTGCACCTAATTTCTATGTTTCTATTATATCGGTGTTTTCTATAGACTTTAGGAATTCAGGGTTCCCAGTCTTCATCCCGAAGGTTTAACAGTAGAGACCCTGGATATTCCAGCAGCCGATATGAAATGAACTCATTTATTTTGTATTTATATTCTTTTCTTTTTTAATTTAAATAAAACCTATTTTGTGGGACAGGTGTGAAAACACTAGTTTTTCTATCATTGGGGAATGTTAGGTAAAGTTTTGTATGCCATGGTAAGGCAGACTCGTACTGCCACCTAGTAATAATAACCATATTGATAATAGCAATATTAACAGTATTAATAGTAATATCAACACTATCAACAGTACTAATTCAGTGCAATCATATCAACAATATCAACAGTACTAATTCAATACTCTCTCTCTCTCTCGCTCTCTCTCTGTATCTATGTGTGTCTCTCTCTCTGTCTCTGTCTCTCTCACTCTCTCTGTCTCTCTCTCTGTATCTGTATCTCTCTCGCTGTCTCTCTCTGTCTCTGTATCTTCCTCTGTGTCTGTCCCTCTCTTTCTCTCCTTTTCCCTCCCTCCCCCCTCTCTCTTTCCATCTCTCTCTCTCTATCTCTCTCTCTCTCTGTCTCTGTCTCTCTGTCTCTATCTGTCTCTGTATGTCTGCTTCTCTCTTTATCTTTCTATTGCCCACTGTCTGTCTCTCTCTCTCTGTCTCCCCCTGTCTCTCTCTGTCTCTCTCTCTCCCTGTCTCTTTCTCTCAGTCACTCTCTTTGTCTGTCTCTATCCCTCTCTGTCTCTCTCTCCCTGTCTCTGTCTCTCTGTATTTCTCTCTCTCCCTCTGTGTGTGTGTCTCTCTCTCACTCTCTCTCTCCCCTCTCTCTCTGTGTCTCTCGCTCCGTCTCTCTCTGTCTCTCACTCTCTTTCTCAATATACGATAGACAATAGGTACAGTAGGCCATTTGTCCCTTTGAGCCAGCACCGCCATTCAATGCGATCATGGCTGATCATCCCCAATCAGTACCCAGTTCCTGCCTTCTCCCCATGTCCCCTGACTCCGCTATCTTTAAGAACCCTATCTAGCTCTCTCTTGAAAGCATCCAGGGAGCCTGCCTCCACTGCCCTCTGAGGCAGAGAATTCCACAGACTCACAACTATCTGTGAGAAACAGTGTTTCCTCGTCTCCGTTCTATATGGCTTACTCCTTATTCTCAAAATGTGGCCCCTGGTTCTGGACTCCCCCAACATCGGGAACATGTTTCCTGCCTCTAGCGTGTCCAAGCCCTTAACAATCTTATATGTTTCAATGAGATTCTCTCTCATCCTTCTAATCTCAAGAGCGGACAAGCCTCTCTCTCTCTGACTCTCTCCCTCTCTGTCTCTCTGTCTCTCTCTCTCTGTCTCTCTCTCTAACTCTGTCTCTCACAGTCTCTCTCTGTCTGTCTCTTTCTCTCTCTCTGTCTCTCGCTCTCCCTCCCTCTGTTTGTCTCTCTCCCTCTCTTGCTCTCGCTCCCTCCCCTCTCTCTGTCTCTGTCTCACTCTGTCTCTCACTCTCAATCTCCCTCCCTGTCCCAATCTCTGTCTCACCGTCTGTCTCCCTCTCCGTCTCTCTCTCTGTCTCTCTATCCATCTCTCTCTCTCTTGTCTCTCACTCTCCATCTCTCTCTGTGTGTTTCTCTCTGTCTATCTCTGTCTCTCACTCTCTCTGTCTCTCACTCTCTCTGTCTCTGTCTCTCTCTTTCCTGTCTCACTCTCCCCCTCTCTCTCGCTCTCTCTCTCTCTCACTGTATCTCTCTCTCTCTCTTTCTGTCTCTCTCTCGCTCCCTCTCTCTCTCCCTCCTAACTTTCTCTGTATCTCCCCCTCTCTCTCCCCTCTCTCTCGCACTCTCTCTCCCACCCTCTCTCTCTCTCCCTCTCTCTCTGTTTCTCTCTGTCTCTCGCTCTCTCTCTCTGTTTCTCTACCTCTATCTTCTCTCCCCCTCTCTTCTTGTCCCTTTCTCCCCCTCTCTGTCCTTTCCCCTCTCTCTCTGTGCCATCTGACCTCTCTCATCAACTTTCTCTCTGTCTCTCACACTCTGTCCTCTCTCTCTCTGCTTAATCTCTCCCAGATTTCTCTCTCTCCTCTGTGTCTGTCTCTCTCCCTCATTCTCTCCGATCCCCTCTCCCTCTCAACTCTCTCTCTCTCTCTCTCTCTCTCATCTCTCTCTCTCTCACTCCCTGTCTGTCTGTCTCTCTCTCTTGTCTCCCTCTCTCTCGTCTCATCTCTCCTCCTAACTCTTTTCCTGAAATCTCTCATCGCTGTCTCACCTCCCTCTGTGTCTGTCTCTCTTTCTCTCTCCCTCTGCCTCCCTGTCTCTCTCTCTCTCTCTCTCTCTCTCTCTCTCTCCCCATCTCTCTCTCTGTCTCTCTCTGTATCTCTGTCTCTCTCTGTATCTCTGTCTGTCTCTCTCTGTCTCAGACTCTCTCTGTCTCTCTAACGGTAGCACTCTCTCTCTCTCTCTATGTCTGTATCGCTCTCTCTCTGTCTGTGTGTGTGTGTGTGTGTGACTCTCTCTGTCTCTCTCTGTCTCTGACTCTCTCTCTCTCTCTCTCTATCTCTCTCCATCTCACTCTCTCTCTCTTTGTCTCACTCTTTCTGTATCTCTCTCTCTCTCTCTCTGACTATCTATCTCCCTCCGTATGACTCTCTCTTTCTTTCTCTCTGTCTCTCTCTCTCTGTCTCTCTCTCTCTCTGTCTATCTCTCTGTCTCTGTCTCCCTCTCTCCCTCTGTGTCTGTCTCTCTCTCTGTATCAATATCACCCTCGCTGTCTCTCCCTCACCGTCCCTCTCTCCCTGTGTCTGTCTCTCTTTCTCTTTCTCTCTCCCTCTCTGTCTCTGTTTCTCTCTCTGATTTTCTCCCTCTCACTCTGTCTTTCTCTCTGTCTGTCTATCTCTCTCCCTCTGTGTCTGTCTCTCTCTCTCTCTCTCTCTCTCTCTCTCTCTCTCTCTCTCTCTCTCTCTCTCTCTCTGTTTTCTGTATGTCTCCCTCTCTGTCTCTCTGTAAGGCCCGTACGAAGCTTTTCAAAAAGGGGGATGGCATGACAGGATTCCAAAAATGTTATGTGAAATAATGTGCACGCAGCGCACATCACAAGCGGGAAGCCCCTCACGTCCTTCCCCGCTTAAGGGCCCTGAAAGCTAGATGCTCTCTGGTGCATTCTGAGTCTTATTTTGGAGCTTTTTGCACCAAATGTATGACCAATATTCCAGAAATAATTTTGGTTGAGTCAACAGTAATGAGTGGGTGGAATTGGGTCATTGTTGTATATATTTTTTTTAAATTAAGAATTGTTGTCCTTGTTTTAATAATCAAGTTGTAAAATTGCATGTAAAATGTTATAAAGGAGCATACAAATGGAGGGGGACAGGCGGGGTCAGCAGAGCGCTGTGGAGAGACTGGCTGCCGACAAGGCCAAGCACTTGAAGAGCCAGACAGCGAGCGGGTGCAAAGTGGAGCCCAATGGAGGAAGGCAGCGGCAGTGGGGCCAGCAGCAGCATGAAGACTTCCCTGGCCTCCGGCAGCCCCTAGCAGAGCGGGCAGCTGGGGCTCCTGCCAGACATTGTGCGTCGCTCCAGCTCCAAGAGGTAGCTCAGGCCCGACTCACTGGTCATGTACCGGCAGAAGTGTGAGTTTGTGCTAGGAGCGGCGGCCACCAGCACCGCCCACAGTTTCAAGGAGGTGACGACCGGTTAGGGTTAGGGTTAAGGACCACAGATGTAAAATATTCTTCCTTCAATGCATGGATTTTAAACATTAATATATTAAAATTAATACAATAAAATCAATTGTGCAAATGAAAAGATGTCTGTCCAGTTTTATTTACAGATGTATTGGTCCGCTTCCAGATCCAATCACCATCTCTAAATTTTCACAGGGATGGATTCAGCGAGTGTAGACTGAACTCCCCTCTCCCCTCCACCCCCCACTTCCCTTATTCTATTATTTCTTTCCACTTCCAAACAAAAATGTGGTTGGAATATTCAGCGCATGATCAACCTGTGTCAATAAATGCTGGACCATGGTAATATATATGCTTAACCATGCACAGTACAGATTGATGCAAGGATGTTTTCTGTGAAGGACTGAAAATTATCATGACATGGCCAATAGTTATTGCTATTGGCACATAAACACTCTCGCTTCTCATATAATTTATCCACAACAAAATGTACAGGTTGCAAGGAAATTTCTAAAGGCATTTTATGATAATAGCTGTTAAAACCGACTACACCCATTTGACAGGTTAAACATTGCACTAACTGACAAGAGATGGCCAAATGACATCAAATTCAGCAAATGTTCTTTTGGCAATATGTTTAAAGGTGTCTAAACATCATATTATAAACAATCAGAATAAAGTGCTTGAACAGCAATTAAGATACCCAGTTTGTACGAACCAAATTAAAAAAAAATTATTGATAAACGCTGTTTTCATCATTCCCACTTCAGAATTAACATTAAAATTACAACTGAAATATCTCCTAACCAAATTTGTGATGTATATGTCCGACTGCAGAAGTAAAACCTGGATAAATCCAACGTATAGTTGTGAATGTTGCTAAATAAATAACTACAGTAATGATACTCGATATTAAGAGCATTGATTTGCCGTTAAAATTGCCCGGGTGCCAATGATCATCCAAAGTGCTGCCGGGCAACCTAAATGCCAACTCATTTTGCCCGGCTTGGCAAGCAAATACTGGTTTTTACCGATAGACACAAAAAACTGGTCAGGCAGCATCTCTGGAGAATAGGAACGTGACGTCTCGTGTCGACGATGGCGGCTGTATTCCTCTAGTATCTTTGATTGCGGGGTAAAGATACCAGGTGTGTGGTGATGAAGGGTCGGAGCGAATGACAGGTCTCGAACAGCGGCAAAGCGGCCGCGAGAGTGTGCTCGCATCACCCGACCAAACCTTCACTCACCTGCCGCACAGCCAAGCCAGGTGCTCCCACGTACAGCCGTATCCCGTGACCACCATCCGGCCGTCACCCCCGCCCCCCATTCCCGCGAAGCCAGACCAGGACGCACTCCATAACAATGCCGCCTCCGGACCCCCCCCCCCCCCCCTGACACCCCCCCCCCCCACATCACGCCGCAGCCCCACAACCCCCTTCCCCCGCAGACGCGACCTCCCCCACTACTCCAAATGACATCACCTCCGAGCATAAACTGGTCCTCCTCTGCGCGCCCCGCCCGCGAACCACCGACCCCTCCCCCACCCCCCGATACCAGCGGCAACAGCGGCCGCCCGTTTGCCCACCAAGACAAGCCCAACGGCCCCCACACTCTGTCTCACCGACTCCTCTCGGACAACCAGTACGCCCCGCCCCGGCACCACCCCGACTCCCAGGCTCCCACCCCCCATCCAACAAGCCCCCCACCCTCACCCCCGCCGCCGCGCCACACCCGCTGGGCCCCCCAAACGCCAACAACGCCCCCCGCGCTCCCGCGCGGGCACCCCGCCCTGTCGGAAGGCAGGCCTCCCTCTCCCTCCCTCCCTCTCCCTCTCACTCTCCCTCCCTCCCTCTCCCTCTCCCTCCCTCCCTCTCCCTCTCCCTCTCCCTCCCTCCCTCCTCCTCCCTCTCTCCCACCTACTGGCGTGCGAGAGGGGTTGTTTTGAAAGCGCAGTTGGTGGATTTGCAGCAGTAGCTTTTGATTTGCAGGCAGTGGCCGCTATCGCCCTGATAACGGCCATTGCCTGCAAACCCGTTAATGGCGCTTTCAATACAACTCCTCTCGCACGCCGAGGCCGGGAGGAGGGAGGGAGGGAGAGAGGGAGAGAGAGAGAGAGGGAGAGAGGGAGGTGGAGGCAGAGGCCGAGGCCTCCTTCCGCCCTCTGAAGCAGCTGCACCAAAGATCCTATAGTTATAGGATCTTTGAGCTGCACCGCTCGGCCCCGCACCTACCTGTTGGCTGGCGGAGGAGAGGAAGCGGTGGCGTCGAGTTCCCAACCACCTCCCCCTTTGGCGGCGGCACTTTGGAGTTGGACAGGGACGGCCAAGGCAGCGTGGCGATGTTTTCCGAGGAGCGCTGACCTTCCTCCCTCCCCACCTCCTCTGACCCTTCCCTCCCCCCTCTTTCTCTCTCTCTCTCTCTCTCTCTCTCTAACTCTCTCTCTCTTGTACGCCCCCTCCACCCCTCTTATCCTGGGACCCCTCGTCTCCATCCCACACTGATCCCCATTCCCTCCTCTATTCAGACTGCACTGATCCCCATTCCCTCCTCTATTCAGACTGCACTGATCCCCATTCCCTCCTCTATTCAGACCGCCTCAAGCTCTCAGAACCTGAGACCCTGAGGCTCACACCAGGGTATCCTCCATATTCAGAGAACGGGGATTCCCCTCCCCCACTATAGATGAGGCTCTCACCAGAGTCTCCTCCATACCCCGCAACACTGCCCTCTCTCCCCATTCCCCCACTCGCAATAAGGGCAGAGTCCCCCTGGTCCTCACCTTTCACCCCACCAGCCGGCACATACAACATATAGTCCTCCGCCAGTTTCGCCACCTCCAACGTGACCCCACCACTCGCCACATCTTCCCATCTCCCCCCCCCCCCCCCCGTCTGCCTTCCGCAAAGACCGCTCCCTCCGCAACTACCTTGTCAAATCTTCCTTTCCCTCCTGCTCCACCCCTTCCCCGGGCACTTTCCCTTGCAACCGCAAGAGATGCTACACTTGTCCCTTTACTTCCCCCCTCCACTTCTTTCAGGGACCCAAGCAGTCCTTCCAGGTCCGACAGAGGTTCACCTGCACCTCCTCCAACCTCATCTACTGCATCTGCTGCTCTAGATGCCAGCTGATCTATATCGGTGAGACCAAGCGGAGGCTTGGCGATCGTTTCGCCGAACACCTCCGCTCGGTCCGTAATAACCAACCCGACCTCCCGGTTGCTCAGCACTTCAACTCCCCCTCCCATTCCGTATCCGACCTCTCTGTCCTGGGCCTCCTCCATGGCCAGAGTGAGCAACACCGCAAATTGGAGGAACAGCACCTCATATGGGGTGTCCCTTGGGGAGTCTGCATCCTCTTGGCTTGAGCATTGAATTTTCTCAATTCTGTTAACCCTTGCTGTCTCCTCCCCGTCCCACCTCTCCCTCAGCCCTCGGGCTCCTCCTCCTCCTTTTTCCTTTCTTTTCCCCCCCCCCCCCCCCCACCTCCCATCAGTCTGAAGAAGGGTTTTGGCCCGAAATATTGCCTATCTCATTTGCTCCTTAGATGCTGCTGCACCCGCTGAGTTTCTCCAGCTTTTTGTGTACCCTCCTCTAGTCAGTCCTCACTGACATCCCCTGTGCACCCCTCCCCATCTACCCCCCCATTCTTGAACAGTCTGAAGAAGGGTCTCGACCCGAAACGTTGCCTATTTCCTTAGCTCCATAGATGCTGCCTCACCGCTGAATTTCTCCAGTATTTTCGTCTCCCCCCATGCATCCTTTACTGAACTCCCATTCATCCTATATTGATCCCCCCATCCATCCCGTACTGATCCCCCATTCAACACCATTGACATCCCTCGTGTTCTCCCCTCACAATTTTACATACTCCAACCAACACGTACTAATTCACCTGCCTCAATTCATCCATTCCACACCGATTGCCTTCTCAATCATTTGATAACGGAATGCAATCAAATGTGTTTTAATTCCCAATGTTATTATTTGATGTTTTGATACCTTTAAACATATTACCAAAAGAACATTTGCTGCAGTTATGTCCTTTGGCCATCTCCTGTCTGTTAGTGTAATGTCTAGATGGGTATAGTCAGATGGGTATAGTCGGTTTTAACAGCTATTATCATAAAATGCCTTTAGAAATGTCCTTGCAACCTGTATATTCTGTTATGGATAAATTATGTGGGAAGCGAGAGTGTTTATGTGCCAATAGCAATAACAACCTATGCTATGGCCATGTCATGGTCATTTTCGGTCCTTCACAGAAAACATGCTTGCATCAATCTGTAGTGTGCATGGTCCAGGATTTATTGACACAGGTTGATCATTTGCTGAATAATCCAGCAACATTTTAGTTTGGAAGTGGAAAGAACTAATAGAAATTGCATTAATTGCAATGTGTAAAAAGAGTTGAGATATTATATTATAATTTTGCTGCATGTCATTGTGGTATATATCATGTCTTGATTGGTGAATATGTTTGGTTTGTGAGTTATTTGAAGCAGAAATAATATGTGAATGTAGACAAAAGTGCTGGAGAAACTCAGCAGATGCGGCAGCATCTATGGAGCGAAGGAAATAGGCAACATTTCAGGCCGAAACCCTTCTTCAGGCTGATGGGTTTCAGCTGTGAAACGTTGCCTATTTCCTTCTCTCCATAGATGCTGCTGCACTCGCTGAGTTTCTCCAGCAATTTTGTCTACCTTTGATTTTCCAGCATCTGCAGTTCCTCCTTGAACATAATATGTGAATGCTTCATTGAGCATAATTCCGACTGGTAACTACGCACTTCGTCCGAGCACATTATCGCACGCGTCATGTAAATCGTCTTAAATGACCACCTGAACTGTAATTTGGAAACCTAAAAAGCTGTCAAGGTTACCAGGCAAGCAACAGGAAAAAAAAGAGCCCTGCGGGCATGTCTAGAGAGGGAGGGGGGTAGAGAGTGAGGGCAGAAAGAGAGGGGGGCAGAGACAAAGAGAGAGGGCAGACAGAGAGAGAGGCAAGGACTGAGAGAAGGGCAGAGACAGAGAGAGGGGCAGGGACAGAGAGAAGGGCAGAGGCATAGATAGAGGGGCAGAGAGAGCGAGATGGGCAGAGTCAGAGAGAGGGGCAGAGACAGAGAGAGGGTCAGAGACATAGATAGAGGGGCAGAGACATAGATAGAGGGGCAGAGACAGAGGGATGGGGCAGAGTGTAGGGGGTCTTTCCGTTTCCCGCGAAAGGGATTCCCCTAGGTTCTATACCTCGGAATTATGGTGGGATATGATCAAAGGTTGAATTGACCAGAGTGTGCTGATGAGAGAAAACAGAAACCAAGATGGACTCAAAGCAAGTCTAAATTTACAGGCTTTATTAAACAATGAGAAATCAAATCTCACCAACACTACATAATACAGAAACTTATGCTTTAAACTAAGACTATGGAAGGAAAACTATCGGGCACGTCGTAAAACTTACTTTAACAATATTTTACTCCCCTTTCCCTTATACACTCAACCTCCTATCCTATTTCGGGAAGTTCACCAAGTCACCAGGATACTCACAGCGAAGTTGATGCAGACTCACGAGCTGTCCAATAGTGCAGGAAGTGCAGGAAGAGCCAAAAGAGCCCCCAAGAGTCGTGGTTTGTGCCTCCTTCTGCTGGTCTGTTGGACTCCTGGTTTATACCTGAGATTCCTTTGAACCCCCCAGGTGGTCCTCTGGATAAAAGGGCTTCTTTTGATGTTTCCCAGTTTCGATCTGGCATGAACAATAGGCTTCCGATGATAAGGGGCTTGCTGATGTCATGATCCCTAAGCCTGATCGTTATCCCATCGCCTGGATGGGCTCCTATTGTCTCGATGGATGGGTCCTCCACGATGCTGATTGTGCTTGTTGCTGGCCTGTTTACCACCGTCTGCTGAGGCTTGCTTGCTTCCTTTGTGTATCCAAGAAATCTCGTTATCTCCGTCTCTGCCTTTGTTCACACCGTTGTGTGATGTCCAAGTCCACGGGCCAGACGGTTTGAAACTTGAAACTGAGTCTTTCTGTGGATTGCGGGTTTTGCCGTTGCAGCCAGCAAATCTGTCTTTTTGAAATGCCCATGTCCTTATCCACGTTCTTCCATAATTTTGGAGGATTTGCCCCAATAACTTACATGCCCCTACGATACGTCCAGGCTTGCACAGACCGTATCGATTGACAAAGTAGTGGGGCAATCCTCCAGCCTCAAGAGCTGTACGCCACTCCTGGTTGAGAAGGTGAAATTATGTACCCCGAAAGCCCCCTTAATGACTAAAACAAGGCCCTCGAAGCACATTAACTTACACTATACACCTTTTACTTTACATCAATCCCACAAAACCATACAGTACCCTCACGACATTCCCTGAAAATGCAGGGATTTTACTTCGGAGTCACGTGAGTGACTACGTGAAGACCCCGTTCCAGCACGCATGCGCGACATTAGCGTTCATGCAGTGCACCCGCGACGGACGGGAGTCCAAGGCGCTACAACACCCGCTACAAATCGAAATGTCGGGCCGACAGGTAAGTTTTACCGTGGCCGTGTTGTCCTTTTCTCTGTGGTGCTTGTGTTCCAGGAAGAATGAGCAAGGCCAGAGGAAAGAAATCTGCAGCTCAGCTCGCCCCCATTCGTCCTCCGTTGAGAAATGCTCTTTGGAGGGGGGGAAAGAGGCGGCATGTATAACTACCGTCAGCCCGAGCCCAGCACCGCTCGTGCTGCCTGAGCAGCGGGCTGGAGGTACCTGCAGCCGAACCGGGCGGTAGTGTCCGACGATTCGGTAATGAAGATGCCTCAACGCTCGAGAGCGACACAGGCAGCCGCCTAAGCCGCATGGAACGGCTTATGGAGCATATTGCTCCAGCGATGATCTGCTGAGAGAGCAGCAGCAGCCTCACCAAGGGAGTTCAGGCACTCCCCGCAGTGTTTTTACGGCACTGGCCATTGCTTCACCTTCTTTTGAAGGCAGCATTGGCGACCAGGTCTGGGCTGGTCAAGAAGAGGGGTCACTGGCTGAAGATTTTGGGAGTACGCAGGGGTGTACAGGATCAGGAAGAGCTGCTGGGTGTGGTCAACCGCTACGTGGCCATTCCACAAGCGGGGTCGGCCATTAGAGCCGAAACTTGCAGCCAGCATTAACCACCTGTCCTCAAAACCCTACAAGAACAGGTGGTCAATGAGGCTCTTGAACTATATACAGCCCCAGTAAATTGTACATCATTGAATGTACCCGCTGTAAACAGCCAAATTTGGGGACATTTGGGGCAGAACATCAGGAACCTGGATGTTGAAGCTCCCAGAAAATCCTTAAACTCCTGACTGCAGGAATAAAACATCTTATGCTTGGTCCATTGTTGTTTGGTGTGGACATCTCCACAAATCAGCAAGTCACAACATTAGCTCTGCTGTGCACCACTCAATATGAAATAAACAATTTACGGAAGGAAATTATCAAGCCTGCCCTCAACCCTAATTTTTGCCGGGACTTTGCAAAACACGGGTTCAGAAACCTCCTATTCTGCTCTTTGGGAAAGACCTTCCAAAAAAAAAGGTGAAAGACCTAGAGGAAGAAAATCCAAGACCTTTTGGTCTCGTGAGGGCAGAAGGTTTAGGACCGAGCAGTCCCTACACAAAGCCCAGGCGGCAGTACCCCATGGCGGTCCACCAGTCGTCAACCACACTATGGGACTGCGTGAAAGCTCGGGGCCGCAACCATTCCCCGTAAGCCTTTTTTAGGCCAGGGCCCAGAGCGACGACCCCATGGAAAAATGCGCCCACCCCCAACAATCATCAAGATCAAACATCAACCCTCTATCAGGCCAGCAGACGCCTCATCGCCCAGCGAAGAGGCAGAAGAAGAAGCACCAATAACCATGGAGGTAGGTGGGTCTGGTTCCTCTCAGCATATGAGCAGTAGGGGCTCTATAATAACAGGGGGGAGATTGCACTTGTTTTTTGGATGCATGGGAATCCTCACTAGTGACAAGTATATACTCATCAGCGTTCATGGCTACAAAAAATTGACTTTGTTGTACATGAAAACATTCCACCAGTTCAGCCATATACCCAAAAGGGTATTCACCCTCTCAGTCAAAGAGAAACAAGAGGGTCAAGCTGAACTGATGAGGTTACAAGCAAAAGGTGTCATTGAAAGAACAAAACATGAACCTTTGGATAATTTGTGTCTAACATTTTCACTAAAATCATTAAAAAAAGATGGTGGACGACGCATCATCATTGACTTAACTACTTTAAACAAGTCTGTCAGGTATATACATTTCAAGATGGATACTTTTGAAACAGCCAGGACTATTGGTTTCTAGAGGGTACTTTTTAGCAAGCATTGATTTAAAAGATGCCTACTACTCCAGTACCCATACATAAGGAGCATCGAAAATACTTAAAATGTATCTGGATGAAACAGCTATGGCAATTTAAAGCCTTACCAAATGGGCTAACCTCTGCTCCAAGGACTGTTCACCAAAACCTTAAAACCCTGCCTTGGCATTATTGAGGAAACAAAAAAAGCATATGTCATGGCGTATTTGGACGACATTTTAATAGTGGGGAAAAACCTTGGAGACAGCCTTTCTGGCAGTAGCAGCCACCAAACGTTTTGTTTGAGAAACTTTGGGGTTTGTCATACATCCAGATAAATTTTTTTTTTTTTTTTTTTGTTCCAATTTATACACCGTCCACTGTCATGGACTATCTTGGATTTACGATTGATACTGTTCGCATGATTGTAAAACTCTGCGAAGGGGAAAGCATCAGCAGAATTGGCGCTATCATGCAACGAACTCATGAATAAACATCAGCCAACCATACGGGAGGTAGTAGAGTTATTGGCAAAATGGTAGCAGCTTTTCCAGCTGTACAATTTGGGCCTTTGCACTATCAAAATTTGCAAAGAGCAAAAGTGCATGCACTAAAGCAAAAACTCAGGTCACTTTGACCGAGCTATGAGTTTAACTGCTGAAATCCATTCCAGAGTTACAATGGTGGGCAAGGAACGTAAGGCTCAGCTCCAGTCCCATAATAATCACCAACCCAGTATTAACCATTCAACGGATGCCAGTGCTTTGGGCGGGGGAGCAACTAACATGCAATCCAGCACAGGGGGCAGATGGACTAAATTTGAATCATCTTGCTACAGACACGGCTCGGTATCAACTATTAGAAATGTTGGGTGCGTTTTATGGGTTAAAAGCATATTCATCTAATACGCATCATGCACATGTCCGGTTCGCAAATTAGATAATACCACGGTGGTGGCTTATATATCAATCACATGGGTGGTGTTAAAGTCGATATCGAGGTGACAATTTGGCCAACCTAATCTGGCAAATGGGTGTGTTAAAAGGCATATTTGGTTATCAGCAAAATTACCTACCAGGTAAGCAAAATACAGTGGCAGACACCAGGTCACGCAGATTCAATGATAACATCGAATGGATGTTAAATCCCAAAGTATTTGCTGAAATTACTAAGCAATATGGCACACCAGATATCGATCTATTTGCTTCCAGGCTGAATCACCAGGTACCAACGTATGTCGCTTGGAAAACCAGACCTGAGGCAGCAGCAGTTGATGCATTCTCGCTGCATTGGGGAAAATGTTCTTTTATGCTTTCCCTCCTTTCTGCCTCATCAGTCCGGGTATTACGCAAAGATTCAATTGGATTCTGCTTCAGGAATCTTGATAAATACCTGACTGGCCTACACAACAGCGTCATGTTCCCAGTGGCTTTTCGTTATGGCGGTGGAAACAAAACCGTTGGAAATTCCCCAGCAGTCGAGACAGTAATTTAATCCACCAGTGTCAGGGCATTAGTCACCCGTGCCATGACAGAGTCAATCTCCTGGCTTGCAGATTTTAAAAAGACCTCTACCTGGGCCTGGGACTGTCTGAGGACGCCATCAACATGATGGCCGCATCCCACCGGGATCCACCAGGAGACAATACTGACCAACATAAGAAAATGGGAACGGTATTGCTCCAAAACAGGAACTACCTACACTACAAGCTACAGCCACCAGTGTTGTGGAGTTTCTGCTTGGTTTACATCGAGAAGGACTCAGCTACAGCGCATTAATACCAGCCAGGAGTGCGTTGTCCAGCTTATTTGGTTCCAGCAGCAGGACAAACTGGACTTTGGGGTCACATCCACTAGTGGTCAAAATCATGAGGGGCAATTTTAACACACCAATTTCCCCTAGGCCTAGGTACACTCAGATCTGGGATGTCAAGCATTGTACTGACGTTTAAAAAAAAAACCTTAGGGGATGGCCACCACCCAGGTCACTCATCGGTGGAACAACTTACACTGAAATCAGTCATGCTCATGGCACTAGTGTCAGCTCTAAGGGTATAGTCCCTCCACCTTCTGAGGCTGGACAGCATGACAGAGTCATTGGACTGTATCACATTTCACATTCAGGGGCTGGTCAGAACAATCTAGACCAGGTACCACGCCTCCAGTAATGGAGTTCCGGGCATATTCACCTGACCCACGGTTGTGTGCCAAGACCCATCTCGCCAATTACATTAGACACAACATAATAACTTCTAAGAGGGAGAGAAAAAGCCTTATGGATAAGCCACAACGAAGCCTCTTGGTCAGGTGACGAGCCAAACCATTTCAAGGTGGCTCAGGCAGGTGCTTAAGTCCGCGGGAATCGATACTATTGTTTACAAATCTCATTCCACCAGAGCTGCATCTACGTCGGGCGGCTAGGCGAAATGGGATGTGGCCTATGGACCATATTCTGGTCAGAGCAGATGGTGCCTCGGAGAGAACTTTCCAAAGGTTTTATAATAAGCCGCTGGGCGGAGCCTGCTACATTTGCAGACAGAATTTTAGAGTCTGCAGATAATATTTAATTTAAGCCCGGGGGAGCTCTCTGTTTTTTGTTGTATTAATAAACCTTTTTTGTTCACAAACAGGTTATTGTTGATGTGTATAACATGCTTCCTCCCCCTCTAAGGTCTTCAGGCAGTGAGTGAAGCATGAGCTGGTTCACGGTTCGGATTCACAGAGCTTTGAAGTCTTCACGTAGTCACGTCACGTGACTCCGAAGTAAATAGTAAGATTTAAATGAGAACTTACCAGTTCGAAGTTTGATCTGTATTTTTATGAGGAATTACGCTGAGGGATTACTGTGTGCCCTCCGCTCCCTCCCCTCTATTATACAGATCAACTGGTAATTAAGTTGTTATTTTTTTCTTACTATATTTATTTTCATTGTTGTGTTTTCTGTGAATCCACACCGCTGCTTTGAAGAAATGTCGCGCATGACCCGTGCTGGACGGGGTCTTTACGTAATCCCTCATCGTAACTCATCATAAAATACAGATCAAACTTCGAACTGGTAAGTTCTCATTTAATCTTACTATTACAACATATTTACAAGACTATTGAACTAGAGTACAGATATTTTACAGTGATGGGATGTCGTTCCGGTGACGTTGTGCGGCTCGATTTACCAGCTGTTGTAATTTGGCCATCCTTCTCCGCCTTTTAAATTTGCAATTAATGCATAGCAAATACACCACAATTATCATTTGGCAGATGATCAGAACATGGGACACGATGATGCGGACCCATGCTGGAACTATGATCCAGGACTCCAGGTCCCACCAACTTGGAGACTTAATCTCTTTGATCTCCCTGGCGATATCCAGAGTCTTGGTTCCAGGGAGAAGAAGTGTTTGTGCGACAACTCGACCTTCAACAGCAACTTCCTTTAATTTTTCATTCGCTGCCGGACGGAATATCATACCCAAAATGGGCAACATAGTTAAATAAGTCAGTGACATTTTCTCAGGTACCGAGAGGTGAAGCGAAAGACGGTTCGGGATGGGTAATATTCGATGCTGTGCCACATGGACTTTCTGCCCTGGGTTTGAAGCAGGAAGAAGCAGGCTGTGCGGTATCGGGCACCACAGCTGTGGTCCGTACTGATACTGCTGGGCACTTGTGGTGACACAGTACGTCCCACTGCCTATATACGCCACCTGTGGAGGGACCATGGTACTGCCGCCATCGCCTCCATGGTGCAGTTTATAGGCTGTGCCCCAACAGCCCAGAACACACACTGAGGCCTAGCCTCAGCGCCCATGTGCTGGGGGACACAGGATTACCTGTGCTCCCCGGCTCCGACAACCCAAAAGGTCAAATGCCTGTCCCGCTTGCTCCCTCACTATGACATAGGGTGGGACCCTTCCCATAGCGAATATGCACCCCCCCACGAACAACCCCCACGATCTCCTCTCGGTACAGAGGAGCTAGTCGTGCCGAGGTTCCCACACACGGGATTCTTACGACCACCTCCCATTATGATATGGATTTGGATTTCCCGCAATCCACCCGGTACCAAGCCCGGGTAGGCCTCGGAGGCCACACGAAGCTGACAAGGACTCAAAGTGCTGTTATAAGGGTGTAGCGCTGCTAGGTGCTGGTTGCTTATCCAGGAGGGGACCTGACCTTGCCTCAGGTCTTCCAGGTTCCATCCTCCCCTCCCCCAACAACCACGCACCATACAGCCCACCACACCTCATTCCTGCTGCCTGAATCGGACGCAATTTCGGTCCTCTTTACAAAATCAAAGCGTTTATAGTTTTTTTTGCATGTGTCTCCAATTGTGCTATGATTTCCTTTAGATGTAGAGTCATTGCCACCAGTCTTCGTGCAGTCCCGATCCTACCTACCACCACCGCATTCTCCTCCCCCAACCCTTTCGAACTGGCCCTTCAACTGATTGATCTGCAGGGCCAGTTCGACGTTGTCCATGGTGTTAATAATGGACGTCCCGTTTGCCAGTGTTAAATGCCGTAAAACCATCGTTAACCACCCCTCGTCTTCTGCCCTAACCGGACCCCAAACTGAAATGCCCTCCCCCCGCGGTACATCTCTTTTATGTCTAGGTCCCAACAATCCAGGTGGTGGAATTCTGGAACATGTCTCTTAGCAGGGCCTGATATAATAATTCCGTTTCGGCGGGGGCACCATGCAGGGTAACCGCACTTCTGTCAAATTTAATACTACTGAGGCCACAGCATAATGACTCCCTGGTACAGCACCCTTTTGGTTGGGACAAGTGCTAACCCATTCTCCGGTCCTTTGGTGGTGGACCATTGGACAGTTGTGAGGGTCGATCGGTTGGGCTGTGGGTAGGGCTTCTTCACCTGAACCAACAATTCGGTCTGGCTTTTACTGTCATCCCAGCCCTGGGGGGTCACACATGCCTGCCCCACTGCGGTCCCAATCTATCCCGTTCCCGGGGTTCTGCACCAGCTTGACGAAAGGTGATTGATGTGCCCCTACCGGACACACCTTGGCAGACCCCCATTAGACATAAATAAAGCCCCTGGTCATAGGCCCCACCCTTTGTCACCCAACATACAGTGATCCCTCCCGGTGACCCCGTGATGGTCCGGTAGGTATCATGCCCAGTCTTTCCCAGTCCGAGGATCGATCCCTCATGTCCGAGCTCAGCTTCCTGAGCCACCACACATCTCCCCCTTACAGGTTAAACACACCCGCCTGCCCTCAGTCACCCTAACCCGGTCGTAGCACATCTGTATCTCGGCACAGGGTATGGATGCTTCCCCCCGTAGGCGAAGCTCCTGTGGCTGGAGAACCTGGTCGTGTTTCGAACCTCAGCCAATCCAAGCCATCTCCCCTCATGGGAGTATCCGGCCTGGCTATCCGCTACCAGGTATCTTGCCCTGTAGACACGAGGGGTGCTCTGTCCCCTGAGCACCATATACGATGGACTCCTCTGTGTCCCCCCCGCGACGCGCCATGCCACCATCCGGAGGCACATCATTGCCCATCCATACGGCGGGGCTACTCATCTGGAAAACAAAGAAAACACGCTCCTTGCCTCCACAGAGCTATCGCCTAATATGGCATTTGGGGTTATTGGTATTGTCTGTTGTGGTCCTACCTTCCCACAGCACATCCCATTCGATCCCGTACTGTCTGTCCCGGTACCTCCCCTGTAGTTATACAAAACCCTATATCTAATTACGCTAACTACATCACTACTTACCCACAAAAACTAATGCTATAACAACGCCACCCGTCTCCGGTTGGCCAGCTCATAACTGGTCCCCCGTCACGCTGGGGCCACCCCTCTGGTGGCCCCACCCGTGCAGGCCAGAACTCCTCCTGTTGAGGGCCCTGACTGCCCCTCACCTCCCTTTGCACTACGGGGTTTTTGAGTTACCTCTACGTTCCCCTGTGGGAGACTGGGCTCCCTCCAGCCGCACTCCGAATGCCCCTGTTTTGGCCACCACCGCTCCCCTTCCCGGCCCTCACTGTGGCCAGCCCTAGTTTTTAATTAGGGAGGGGACCACCTTACTGAGGGTTTAGTGACCCTGTCACTCCTATGTTCTGACCGGGGTTCCACCAGAGGTGATACCTCCATCTCCTCTGTTTCTGATAGTTCTGCCCCTCTAAGGCAGTCTACAGTACCTGCCTGCGGAGGGCTGGAGTCAGCCTCCTTTTCCTGCTGCTACCAGTCCTCGCCCAGGAACACAGCCGCTACTTCAGGCTGGCTACCTGTGGACTATTCGCTGGCTCCCCTACGGTTTCCACATCAACCCGGGTCTGTTCCTGATCCTGTTCTCCAAACATGTACCCCTTTCTTACTTTTCCCTGCCCTTATGGGGTCAAACAATTTCAGGATGCATTTCCACTGCGCCTGGGAGTGCTCCTAATTGAATGGACAAGGGAACAGAGAAAAAAAAACCCTGTCTTCTCGTTTCCTGTTAAAACCGACAAGACTATAGGGTATCCCACTAGATAGAGGGGATGTACAGGGATTGTGCGTGTGGACAATAATACTGGAGGCACCTGTGTCCAGCAGGTAATCCCAAACCATCCTGGACCTCCATCTTGACCCAGGGTCTCCCACATGGGCCATAACCATTACGCTAATGGGCATAGGAATGTGGGCTGTTTCGCTGGCAGTCATAAAGTGCCGGGGGTGGCGGATCGGGCGCGCCCTGGGGCCCTGTTGCCATGGCTACCTGTCCGGACCATCCCGCCTTCGACTGCAAATAGGTAATTAGATTCTCTTACATCTATTGTTACCTCCGGGGCCTGGGTTGGCCGTTTACCGGGGTCCTATCCCCCACTGCTCTACTTGGGTTTCTGCACTCCCTCTTGTAGTGCCCGGGCTTCCCACACTCGTAGCACAACCAGCCTCGTCTCGGAAGAGGTCCGGCTGCCTTCCTGTTTCCACTGCCTCCCTTGGGGGGTGCCGGTACTATTTTGTGCACCTTTCCCTTAGGGGCTTTCTCCCTCGCTTCTCTCCCCATTGCGGTATGCAAGGGTGAGCTTCCTGATCACCTCCGCCTCGTTAAGGTTCGGGGGTCAGCTGGGGTCGAACCATGTGCTCGGCCTTTGCCCTAACTCGCAGGGAGGCAATTCGCCACCAGAGTCTTTCAGCCAGATGAGCTGTTCTCTCATCTAAATTCTGCCTATCTAAAGGCATCCCACACGCTCCCTCATACACTGTCCACAGCCTGTCTGCGAACATGTCCGGGAACTGTCAGCTACTGCTGCTTCATCTCTGCCACCTGGTGAAAGGACTACCCTGATTTTAAACCCCTGGCCCTCCAGAACCGCTGTCTGTGCGCTACCCAACCCATGTTCAGGTCTTCCTCCTTCCCTGGAGGTCCCTGCCTTGAAGAGCGGTAGGAATCTAGGGTCATCAGTAGCAGCTTTACCCCCCGTTCTACCTCATCGCAATCGTTTAATGTCGGCTGCCTCTGCTGCCTCCATAAAATGCAATGACGGGTCTCCCGCCCTGGTTAACTTGGGAACGTGAGCCACCATCCCCTTCAGCACATGTGCCCCATGGGGAATGATGATATCACTCTCTATGGGCCCCCTATCTGCCTGCCCCTAACCGGGGGACCATATTTCCTCTGCGTACCGGGCACATCTGCACTACCTGGGGTCTGTTGCTCCCTTTGCCCCCGGCTCTCCCACCATGATCGGTTAACCCACCACCTCGGTGTGCTACCCATGGCGCAGACCCGCTAACCGAGGGTGTTCTCCCGCCCCTCCTTGGGCCTGTCCCTCCCACGGATAAACAACCCGATACCCCACCTGCCGACCCGGACCTATCCCCCGCGCCTCAGGAGGCGGTCCTATTCCCCTTTGCCTTTTAGGGAATCATCTGCTAAGGGATGCCCTCCGCCCCCGGGGACCACCCTGTCCTACCAGGTGAACCCGTCCCCTAGTCCTAGACAAGTCTCCTCCAGGCTGTGCTATCCTTGCCCTGGCAAGGCCCGTGATCACTAGCGCCATAGCTCGCTACGGGCCACTCTGTACGCTGCTTGTATACTTGGAACTTCCCTCCACTCCCTGTCACTTCTGGGTACCTCTGAGCCAGGAGTTCCTGGGACGTTATCCGTCCCTCTCCTTGCCTCTACCCACCTGCATTGGAGGAATTCCTGGGCATTTCTGTGGAATTTTTCCCGTCCTTGCAAAATACACTGCCTGGTTTCACTAGAGTTCCACGATAGCCCTTCCCCTTCTCGAAAGCGCTTTCTTCAGCGCTGCCCTAGCTTCTCTCAGTTGCTCTTCCAGTCTATCTACCTGTCTCTCCCAGTTTGGCTACCTGTTGTGATAGGCACGCTAGCCAAACTGCCTTTTTATCCTGCCCTTATATTAACATTTTGCTTTCCGTCCATTGAGCCGCAGCTAGTGCAGGCTGCTGTGCTGTCAGCAATGCTATCACCCATTGTTTGGTGAGATTTGATGGCCTTTTAAATAGATCTCTCCCTCCATCTTCTGCTACGTTCTTGCACCCCCTCTGGCAAATCACCATATCCCAAACCACCGAGGTCCTGCCGCGGTCGCCATTTCGTAGAGGGTCTTTTCCGTTTCCCCGCGAAAGGGATTTCCCCTGGTTCTATACCACGGAATTATGGTGGGATATGATCAAAGGTTGAAGTGACCAGAGTGTGCTGAGAGAAGAAAAACAGAAACCAAGATGGACTCAAAGCAGTCCTAAATTTACAGGCTTTGTTAAACAATGAGAAATCAAATCTCACAACACTACATAATACAGAAACTTATGCTTTAAAACTAAGACTATGGAAGGAAAACTATCGGGCACGTCGTAAAACTTACTTTAAACAATATTTTACTCCCCTTTCCCTTATACACTCAACCTCCTAACCTATTTTTCGGAAGTTCACCAAGTCACCAGGATACTCACAGCGAAGTTGATGCAGACTCACGAGCTGTCCAATAGTGCAGGACGTGCAGGAAGAGCCAAAAGAGCCCCCAAGAGTCGGGCTTGTGCCTCCTTCTGCTGGTCTGTTGGACTCCTGTTTTATACCTGCGATTCCTTTGAACACCCCCCAGGTGGTCCTCTGGATAAAAGGGCTTCTTTGGATGTTTCCCAGTTTTCGATCTGGCATGAACAATAGGCTATCAGATGATAAGGGGCTTGCTGATGTCATGATCCTCAGCCTTGATCGTTTATCCCATCGCCTGGATGGGCTCCTATTGTCTCGATGGATGGGTCCTCCACGATGGTGATTGCCACCGTCTGCTGAGGCTTGCTTGCTTTCTTTGTGTATCCAAGAAATCTCGTTATCTCCGTCTCTGCCTTTGTTCACAAATATACCGTTGTGTGAGGTCCAAGTCCCACGGCCAGACGGTTTGAAACTTGAAACTGAGTCTTTCTGTGGATTGCGGTTTTTGCCCGTTGCAGCCAGCAAATCTGTCTTTTTGAAATGCCGATGTCCTTATCCCACGTTCTTCCATAATTATGAGAAGGAATTTGCCCCAATAACTTACAAGAGTCAGAGAGAGGGGGAGCAGAGAGAGCGGCAGCCCCAATAGACCAGAGAATGGGGCAGGGCCAGAGAGAGTGGCATGGGACAGAAGAGAGGGGGAGAGCAAAGGGGGGACAGAAAGAGGGGCCATGACCAGAGAGGGCAGAGACTGGAGAGGGGCATGACAGGGGGTGGCCAGAGACAGATGAGCGGGCAGGACATAGAGAGGGCAGGGACAAGAAGAGGGGGCATTTGACCGAGAGAGGGGGCAGAGAACAGAGAAGAAGGGCGGAGACAGAGAGAGGGGCAAGAGAACAAGAGAGGGAGGGTCAGAGAGAGGAGACGCCAGGGACAGAGAGAGGGGGGTCAGAGAGTGGGGCAGGGAAAGAGAGAGGGGGGCAGTGAGAGAGTGGGCGGGCAGTGGACATAAGGTGAGAAGGGCGGCACAGAGGACAGAGAGAGGGACAGGGACCAGAGACGAGAGACAGAGAGAGGGCAGAGACAGAGAGAGGGGTAAGAGACTACGCGGAACTGAGAACAGCGAGAGGGGGCGGCAAGGACAGTTAGACAGAGAGGGCAGGACAAGACGAGGGGCAGGAGAGCGAGGCAGGGACAGAGTGACGACATAGGGCAAGAGACAGACAGGGCGCCCGAGGGCACAGAGATAGGGGCAGAGCACCAGAGAAGTGGGGGGCAGAGAGAGAAGGAAGGCAAGAGAACAGAGAGAGGGGGGCAGAAGACAGAGAGAGGGGGCAAGACAGAGAAGAGGCAGGACATAGGAGACCCAGAGGAGCAGTAGGAGACGAGGTGCAGGGAGAGAGGAGAGAGGGGCAGAGACAGAGTGGGGCAACAGCGGGCAAGACAGAGCGGGAGAGAGGGCAGATGCGGCAGAGCGACGAGAGCGGGCAGGGGAGACAGAGAAGGGGGCAGGGACAGATGAGAGGAGAGGCAGAGACAGAGAGCAAGGGGCCAGGGTAGACAAGAGGCAGAGAGAGGCAGGAGAAACAGAGACAGAGAGGAGAGTATACACAGAGAGGGGGGAGCAGAAGAGAGAGGGGAAGAGACAGAGCGAGAGGCGACCAGAGAGAGGGGCAGAGAGAGGGGGGACAGAGGGAAGGGAGGTAGAGAGAGGGGCAGGAGACAGAGGAAGAGCAGAGGCCAGACAGGACAGAGAGAGAGGGTAGGGCGCAGGACAGAGATGAGGGGGCAGAGAGAGAGGGGGGCAGAGACAGAGAGAGGGGGGAGGACCAGAGAGAGAGGGCAGACCGAAGAGATGGGCAGAGACAAGAGGGGTAGGTACAGAGAGGGGGCAGAGGATACGAGAGAGGGGCAGAGACAGAGGATGAATGGCAGAGGACAGAGCAGAGGGGCAGAGACAGAGAGGTGGCAGGGACAGAGAGAGGGGCAGAGACAGAGAGAGGGGCAAGAGACAGAGACAAGAGAGAGGGGGCAGAGACAGAGAGAGGGGGCAGAGACAGAGAAAGAAGGGCAGAGACAGAGAGCAGGGCAGAGACAGAGGGAGGCAGGGACAGAGATAGGGGGCAGAGCCAGAGGGGGGCAGAGAGGGAGGGTAGGGACAGAAGAGAAGGGCAGCAGAGGGAGGGGGCAGAAACAGAGAGGCAGGGGCAGAGACAGGAGAGTGGGGCAGAGACCAGATGGCGCGGGCAGAGACAAAGAGAGGGGCAGTGGACAGAGAGAGGGGGAGCAGCGACAAAAGAGAGGGGTAGGGGACAGAGAGAGGGTAGAAGAGGCAGAGAGAGAGGCAGAGGGCATAGAGAAAGGGTTAGGGCAGAGATAGGGGAGGACAGAGAGAGGAGCAGAGCAACGAGAGGTGGGGCAAGGACAGAGAGAGGTGTAGGGACAAGAGAGAAGGGCAGAGTGGACAGAGAGGGGTAGAGACAAGAGGGGCAGAGACAGAGAGAGGGGCAGGGACAGAGAGGAGGCAGACAGAGAGAGGGGGAAGGGACAGAGAGAAGAGACAGAGAGAGGGGGGCAGAGAGAGGGGCAGGACAGAAGAGAGAGACAGAAGAGAGGGCAGAGAGGAGGGGGAGAAAGGGCAGGGACAGAGGGGAGGGCAGACAGAGGGGGAGGGGGGAACAGTGAGAGGGCAGAGACAGAGTGAGGGGAAGAGAGCGGATGTGCGCAGGCAGAGAGACGGGGCAGAGAGAGAGGGGGCAGGTCAGAGAGAGAGGGGGACAGATAGGGGGCAGAGCCAGAAGAGGGATAGGGACAGAGAGAAGGGCAGAGCGTTGCAGATAGAGCAGGGGCAGGGAGAGGGCAAGACAAATGCGGGGCAGAGCGAGGGCAGGGACAGAGCGGGATGGAGGCAGGGACAGAGAGAGGGGTCAGAGAGGAGAGACAGAGGGGCAGAGACAGAGAGGGGTCAGGGACAGAGCGAGGGAGACAGAGCGAGGGGCAGGAGACAAGAGCGAGGGGCAGAGACAGAGTAGAGAGGGGCATGAAAGAGAGTGGGGCAGAGAACAGAGAGGGTCAGGGACAGAGAGAGAAGCAGACAGAGAGAGGGGCAGCGAGTACAGAGAGAGGGGGCAGCAGAGAGAGGGAGAGTAGGTACAGAGAGAGGGGGCAGAGACAGAGAGAGTGGAAGAGACAGAGCGAGAGCGGCAGAGACAGAAAGAATGGGCAGAGACAGAGAGCAGGCAGAGGGTCAAGAGACAAGAGGGCAGGCCGGACAGAGCGGGGCCAGGGACAGACAGGGGCAGGGACAAGAGAGAGTGGCAGAGCACAGAGAGGGGGGCAAGACACAGAAGGCAGGACAATGAGTCGAGGGGAGAGACAAGAGACAGGGACATAGGGACAAGATAGATGGCAGAGCAGAGAAGGGTAGAGACGAGAGAGGGGCAGAGTCAGAGAGAGGGAGAGGGGAACAGAGACAGAGAGATGGGGGGCAAGAGGGGCAGTGACAGAGAGAAGGGCAGGGACAGAAGAGGGCAGGAGCAGAGAGGGGCAGAACCAGAAGAGAAGGGTAGACGGGGGCAGCGACAAAGAGAGGACAGGGCCAGGGACAGAGAGAGGGTAGTGAGAGAAGAGGCAGAAGGGCAGAGGCCAGAGGAGAGACAGGGACAGAGGAAAGGGACAGGACAAGAGAGGGACAGACAGAGAAGGGGCAGAGACAGAGGAGAGGGTAGGACAGAGAAGAAGGGCCGAGGCAGTAGAGACAGAGACAGAGGGGGCAGAGAGGGGCAGAGGGTAAGAAGGGGGAGGTGGACAGAGAGAGGGGCAGAGAAAGAAAGGAGGGGCAGGAGACGAGAGAAGGTCAGGTAAGAAGGGCAGGGACAGAGAGAGGGGCGGGAGGAGCGAGGGGGACAGAGAAGAGGGGCGAGTGACAGAATGAGAACCGAGGGGGGCCAAGACAGAGACGAGGGGCAGAAGACAGAGAAGGTGCAGCGACGGAGAGGAGGCAGGGACGAGATAGGGGGGCAGAGCGAGAGAGAGGGATAGGGACAGAGAGAAGGGGCATCGGGGGCAGAGAAGAGGGGAGAGGGGCAGGAGAGGGGCCTAGACAGATTGCGGGGCAAAGACAGAGAGAGCAGGGGACAGAGAGATGGACAAGGACAGAGATGAGGGGTAGAGACAGAGAGAGGAGGAAGACAGAGAAAAGGGGGCAGAGACAGAGAGAGAAGCAGACAAAGAGAGGGGTAGAGACAGAGAGAGGGGGCAGAGACAGAGAGAGGAGCATAGGACAAAAGAAGGGGGGCAGAGACAGAGAGAGGGGGCAGAGCCATAGAGAGGGCAGAGAGAGAGGCAGATGAAGAGAGAGGGGCATGACAGAGGATAGGGGCAGAGACGAGAGAGAGGGGAGGAGACAGAGAGGAGGGGGGCAGAGACAGCAGAGACAAGAGAGGGGCAGAGACAGAGAGAGGGGTAGAAGACCGGAGAGGGGCAGAGACAGAGAGGGGGGCAGAGTGGGGAGGGGACAGACAGAGAAGGGGGCAGGGTATCAGAGAGGGGGCAGAAGAGAGGGGCAATAGGGACAGAGAGAGGGGCGCAGAGAGAGGGGAGACATGAGAGAGGGTCAGAGACAGAGGGGGGGAGGGCAGAGACAGAGAGAGGGTTAGGGCAGAGCGAGAGAGGGGCAGAGGACAGAGAGAGGGGCAAGGGACAGAGAGAGGGCAGACACGCAGAGAGAGAGAGGGGTCAGACAGAGAGAGGGGCAGAACAGAGAGAGAGGGGGGCAGCGAAGAGAGAGACGGGGGCCAGGCAGAGACTGGGCAAGAGAGATAGGGGCAGGCCAGAGAGAGAGACAGAGCTCGAGGGCCGTGGCATGAGAGACAGGGCAGACAGGAGGAGGGGCAGAGAGAGAGAGGGAGGCAGAGAGAGTGGCAGAGAGAGGGGCAGGGAGGGGCAGAGACAGAGAGGGGGCAGGGACCATGAGAGAGGGCAGGGACAGAGAGAGGGCAGGACATAGAGAGGGGGCAAGATAAGAGGGGCAGAGACAGAGAGGGGGGCAGATGACAGAGAGAGGGGCAGAGACAGAGACTTGTCCGAGACAGAGATTAGGGGGGGCAGAGACAGAGAGAGGGGGACAAGAGAAGGGCAGCGCAGACAGAGAGAGGGGGCAGGGGACAGAGAGGGGGCAGAGAGAGATAGAGAGCAGAGAGCGGGGGGACAGAGAGAGGGCCCAGCAGTTGACAGAGAGAGGGAGGGCCAGAGAACAGAGAGGGGGGGAGAGAGGGTGCAGAGACAAAGAGGGGCAGAGACGAGAGCGGGGGGCAAGACAGAGAGATGGAGGAGAAGAGAGAGGGAGAGAGAGCAGAACAGATAGAAGAGGGGGGCAGAGACAGAGAGGGGAGGAGATACAGGGGCCTGGGACAGAGAGAGGAGGGCAGAGAAGTAGTGACAGAGGACAAGAGGGGGCAGACAGAGAGACAAGAGAGGGGCAGAGAAGAGAGAAGGGGGGCAGAGATAGTGAGGGCAGAGACAGAGGGGGAGGGGAGACAGAGGAGAGAGGGGCAGAGACAGAGAGAGGGGCAGAGAGACAGAGAGAGGGGCTGGACAGAGGAGATGGATGGCAGAGAACAGAGATAGAGAGAGAGTGTGTGGGGCAGGGACAGAGAGAGGAGGGCAGAGTAAAGCAAGTGCAGAGACAGGGGAGGGGCCGAGACATAGCTATGAGGGGCAGAGACCAGAGAGGGGGGCAGAGACAGAGAGAGGGGGCAGACAGAGAGAGGGCAGGAGACAAGAGAGGGGCAGAGACAGAGAGAGGGCAAGACAGCCGAGAGGGGCACGAGACAGCGAGAGTGAGGCAGAGTCAGAGAGAGGGGGGCAAGAGACAGAGAGAGGGGCAGAAGAGGGTAGAGAGATCGCAGAGAGAGGGGCCAGAGACAGAGAGAGGGGTAAGGGACAGAGAAAATGGGCAGGCACAGAGGAGAGGGGCGAGACAGAGGAGAGGGGTCAGAGACAGAGAGAGGTGAGGGACAGAGAGATGGGCAGAGGCAGAGAGAGGGTAGAGACAAGAGGGGGGCAGAGACCAGAGAAAGGGGGCAGGGTACAGAGATAGGGGCAGACAGAGAGAGGGGGCAGAGACAAGAGAGGGGTAGGGACAGAGAGAGGGTGCAGAGACAGAAGAGAGGGGGCAGAGACAGAAGGAGGGGCAGAGACAGAGAAGGGGCAGAGACAGAGAGAAAGGGGCAGGACAGAGAGAGGGGCAGGGCAGAGAGGAGGGCAAGAACAGAGAGAGGGGCAGAGACAGAGAGGATGCAGGGACAGAGATTAGGGGGCAGAGCCAGAAGAGAGGGATAGGGACAGAGAAAGGCAGCGGCAGAGAGAGGGGCTAGGGTCAGGAGAGGGGTCAGAGACAGGATTGCGGGCAGAGACAGAGAGAGGGGCAGGACAGAGAGAGGGGAGCAGAGACAGAGAGAGGGTAGGACAGAGAGAGAGGGCAGAGACAGAGAAAGGGGGGCAGAGACAGAGAGAGGAGCAGAGACAAAGGTAGGGGCAGAGACAGAGAGAGGGTCAGTGACAGAGAGTGGGGCAGAGACGAGGGTCAGGTACAGAGAGAGAAGGGCAGAGACAAGAGAAGGGGCAGGACAGAGAGAGAAGGGCAGAGACAGAAGAGGGGTAGGACAGAGAGAGGGGTGTAGAGACAGAGAGAGGGAAGAGACAGTCGAGAGCGGCAGAGACAGAGAGAGGGGGGGGCAGAGAACGGGGCAGAGACAGAGAGGGGCAGGGACGAAGCGAGGGGCAGGGACAGAGGCGAGGGCAGGGACACAGAGAGGGGCAAGACAGAGGAGGCAGAGACGAGAGAGGGCAGGGACAAGCGAGGGGCAGAGACAGAGCGAGGGGCAGGGACAGAGATAGAAGGTGGCAGAGACAGAGAGAGGGGTAGAGACAGAGAGAGGGGGCCAGAAGATAGGAGAGGCAGAGACAGAGAGAGGGGGGCAAGACAGAGAGAGGGGGCAGAAGACAGAAAGAAGGGGGCAGAGACATTAGAGCAGGGCAGAGACAAAGAGAGAGGCAAGACAGAGCGAGGGGGTCAGCGACAAATGAGAGGTGTATGTGACAGAGAGAGGGTAGAAGAGGCAGAGAGAGGGGGCAGAGACAGAGAAGAGGGGTTAGGGACCAAAAAGAGGGCAGGGACAGAGAGAGGGGCAGACAGAAGAGAGGGGGCAGAGACAGAGAGTGGTTGTAGGGACAGAGAGAAGGGCAGAGGCAGAGAGAGGGGTAGTGACAGAGAGGGGGGCAGAGACAGAAGAGAGGGCAGGGAACAGAGAGGAGGGGCAGACAGAGAGATGGGGCAGAGACCAGAGAGAGGGGTAGGGACAGATAGAGGGGGCAGAGACAGAGAGAGGGCAGAGACAGAAGGAGGGGCCAGAGACAGAGAGAGGGGCCAGAGACAGAGAGAATGGCAAGGACAGAGAGAGGGGCAGGGACGAGAGAGGGGCAGAGACTGAGAGAGGGTCAGAGACTGAGAGAGGGGGGCAGAGACAGAGACTGGGGCAGAGACAGAGACGGGGGCAAGACGGAGAGGAGGCAGGGACAGAGATAGGGGGCAAGCCAGAGAAGGGGATAAGGGACAGAGAGAAGGGCACGGCAGAGAGAGGGGGCAGGGGCAAGGGAGAGGGGCATAGACCGATTGCGGGCAGAGACAGAGATAGGGGCAGGGACAGAGATAGGTGGAGCAAAACAAGAGAGGGGAAGAGAACAGAGAGGGAGGGCAGAAGGAAAAGAAAGGGGGGCAGAGACAGAGAGAGACAGAGACAAAGAGAGGGGCAGAGACAAGAGAGGGGGGGCAGAGACAGAGAGAGGAGCAGAAGACAAAGAGAGGGACAGAGACAGAGAGAGGGGGGCAGAGAACTGAGAGCGGGCAGAGAGAGATGGGCAGAGACAGAAGAGAGGGGCAGTTGACAAGAGAGGGGCAGAGACAGAGAGAAGGGCAAGACAGAGAGAGGGGGGCAGAGACAGAGAGAGTGTAGGGACAGAGAGAAAGGCAGAGGCAGAGAGAGGGGTAGAGACAGAGAGAGGAGGGGCAGAGACAGAAAAAGAGGGGGGCAGAGACAGAGAGAGGGGCAGGGACAGAGAAGGGCGGGACAGAGAGAGGGGGGCAGAGACAAGAGAGAGGGGTAGGGACAGAGAGAGGGGCAGAGACAGAGAGAGGGGGCAGAGACAGAGGGAGGGGCAAGAGACAGAGAGAGGGCAGGGACAGAAGAGAGGGGCAGGGACAAGAGAGATGGGCATGAGACAGAGAGAGTGGGCATGGGACTGAGAGAGAGGGAGCAGAGACAGAGAGAGGGGCAGAGACAGAGACGGGGGCAGAGACAGAGACGGTGGGCAGGACAGAGATAGGGGGCAGAGCCAGAGAGAGGGAATAGGAGACAGAGGAGAAGGGCAGCGCAGAGAGAAGGGAAGGGGCAGGGAGAGGGGCAAGAGAGATAGCGGGCAGAGACAGAGAGAGGGCATGGACAGAGAGAGGGGAGCAGAGACAGAGAGAGGGGTATAGACAGAGAGAGGAGGGCAGAGACAGAGAAAGGGGGGCAGAGACAGAGAGAGAGCAGAGACAAAGAGAGGGGCAGAGACAGAGAGAGGGGGGCAGAGACAGAGAGGAGGGAGCAGAGACAAAGAGAGGGGCAGAGACAGAGAGAGGGGGGCAGAGACAGATGAGAGGGGCAGAAAGAGAGAGGGGCAGAGACAGAGAGAGGGGGCAGTGACAGAGAGAGGGGCAGAGACAGAGAGAGGGCAAGAGACAGAGAGAGGGGCAGAGACAGAAAAGATGGACAGAGACAGAGAGAGGGGTAGGGACAGAGAGAGGGGCAGAGAGAGAGATAAAGGGCAGAGAACAGAGGATAGGGGCTGGGAATAGAGAGAGGAGGGCAGATACAGAGAGAGGGCAGTGACAGAGAGAGGGGGCGAGAGAAAGCAAGGGGCAGAGACAGGGGAGTGGGCCGAGACATAGAATAGACGGGGCAGAGACAGAGAGGGGGGCCAGAGACAGAGAGAAGGGGCAGACAGAGAGAGGGCAAGACAGAGAGAGGGCCAGAGACAGAGAGAGGGGCAGAGACAGCAGAGGGCAGAGACAGCGAGAGGAGGCAGATTCAAGAGAGGGGGCAGAGACAGAGAGAGGGCTGAGACAGAGAGAGGGGCAGAGACAGGAGAGGGAGCAAGACAGCGAGAGGGGCAGAGACAGAGAGAGGGGCAGAGACAGAGAGAGGGCAGAGACAGAGAGAGGGGCAGAGACAGAGAGAGGGGCAGAGACAGCGAGAGGGGCAGAGACAGAGAGAGTTGCAGAGACAGAGAGAGGGTGCAGAGTCAGAGAGAGGGGGCAGAGAGCAGTGAGAGGGGCAGAGACAGAGAGAGGCGGGCAGAGACACCAGAGACGGGCAGAGAATAGAGAGGGGCCAGAGCCAATAGAGAAGGGTCAGAGCCAGAGACCAGATAGCGGGGCAGAGACAGAGAGAGGGGCGGAGACAGAGAGAGGGGCAGAGAGACAGAGAGAGGGGCAGGAACAGAGTGAGGGGCAGGGACAGAGGGGCAGGACAGAGAGAGGGTAGGACAGAGAGAGGGGCTTAGAGACAAGAAGGAGGGGCAGAGACAGAGAGAGGGGTAAAGACAGAGAGAGGGGTTAGAGACAGAGTGTGGGGCAGAGAGAAGGGAGAGGGGTAGGGAGAGAGGGAGAGGGGTAGGGACTGAGAGAGGGGTATGGACAAGGATAGAGGGTAGGAAAGAGTAGAGGGGTTAGAGACAGAGGGAGGGGCAGAGAACAGCGAGAGCTGCAGAGACAGAGAGAGGGGGGGGCAGAGACAGGAGAGGGCAGAGACAGAGAGAGGGGGCAGAGACAGAGAGACGGGGGCAGAGACATAGACGGGGGCAGACAAGATAGGGCAGAGCCAGAAGAGGGATAGGACAAGAGAAGGGCAGCGCAGAGAAGAAGGAAGGGTAAAAAGCAGGGAAGGGGCAAGGAGAGAGATAGCGGGCAGAGACAGAGAGAGGTCAGGGACAGAGAGAGGGAGCAGAGACAGAGAGGAGGGGTAGAGAACAGAGAGAGTGAGGGCAAGACAGAAGAAGGGGGCAGAGACAGAGAGAGGAGCAGAGGACAAAGGAGGCAGAGACAGAGAGATGGGGGCAGAGGACAGAGAGAGGAGCAGAGACAAAGAGAGGGGCAGAGACAGAGAGAGGGGGGCAGAGACAGAGAGAGGGGCAGAGAGAGAGGGCAGAGACAAGAGAGGGGGCAGTGACAGAGAGAAGGGGCAGAGACAGATAGAGGGGCAGAGACAGAGGAGAGGGCAAGAGACAGAGATAGATGGACAGAGACAGAGAGAGGGTAGGGAACAGAGAGAGGGGGCAGAGAGAGAGAGAGGGGCAGAGACTGAGATAGGGGCTTGGGATAGAGAGAGGAGGGCAGATACAGAGAGAGGGGCGTGACAGAGAGAGGGGGGCAGAGAAAGCAAGGGCACGAGACAGGGGAGGGGCCGAGACATAGATTAGATGGGCAAGAACAGAGAGGGGGGGCAGAGACAGAGAGCAGGGGCAGACAGAGAGAGGGGCAGAGACAGAGAGAGGGGCAGAGACAGAGAAGAGGGGCAGAGACAGCGAGAGGGCAGAGACAGCGAGAGAGGCAGAGTCAGAGAGAGGGGGGCAGAACAGAGAGAGGGGCAGAGACAGAGAGAGGGGCAGAGACCAGAGAGAGGGGCAGTAGACGACGAGAGGGGCAGAGACAGAGAGGAGGGGCAGAGACAGAGAGAGGGCAGAGACAGAGAGAGGGCAGAGACAGAGAGAGGGGGCAGAGACAAGCGAGAGGGGCAGAGACAGGATAGAGTTGCAGAGACAGAGAGAGGGGGCAGAGTCAGAGAGAGGGGGCAAGACAAGAGAGGGGCAGAGACAAAGAGAGGGGCAAGACAAGAACGGGCAGGAGACATAGAGAGGGGCTGAGTCCAGAGAGAAGGGCAGAGACAGATAGCGGGGCGGAGACAGAGAGAGGGCGGAGACAGAGAGAGGGGCAGAAACTTGAGAGAGGGGCAGGAACAGAGTGAGGGCAGGGACAGAGGGCAGGGACCATAGAGAGAGGGGTAGGGACAGAGAGAGGGGCAGAGACAGAGAGAATGAGGGCAGAGACAGAGAAGGGTAGAGACAGGAGAGAGGGGTTAGAGAGACAGCAGGGAGGGGCAGAGAGAGGGAGAGGGGTAGGGAGAGAGGAGAGGGGTAGGGACTGAGAGAGGGTAGGGACAGATAGAGGGGTAGGAACAGAGAAGATGGTTAGAGACAGAGGGAGGGGCAGGAGACAGCGAGAGCTGCAAAGACAGAGAGAGGGGGGCAGAGACAGGGAGAGGGGCAGAGACAGAGAGAGGGGCAGACACGAGAGGGCAGAGACAGAAATAGGGCAGAGACAGAGAGAGGGGCAGAGACAAAGAGAGGGGCAGAGACAGAGCGAGGCGGCAGCGACACAGCGAGGTAGGGACACGAGAGAGAGAGAGGGGCAGAGACAGAGAGAGGGGCAGAGAGATAGAAAGTGGCAGAGACAGAGGAGGGGCAGAGACAAAGAGAGGGGCATAGACAGAGAGAGGGCAGAGAGAGAAGAGCGACAGAGAGAAGAACGGAGGGGCGGAGACAGAGAAGGGGCAGGACCGAGAGAGTTTGGGCAAGCGACAGAGAGAGGGGTATGACAGAGAGAGGGTCAGGGACCGAGATAGGTGGTAGAGACGAAGGGAGGGCAGAAGACAGAGAGGAGCGGAAGAGACAGAGAAGAGGGGCAGAGACAGAGAAGGGGCAGAACAAAGAGAGGGGCAGAGACAGAGAAGGGCAGAGACAAAGAGAGGGGCAGAGACAGAGAGAGGGGGCAGAGACAGATGAAGAGTGGCAGAGACAGAGAGAGGGGCAGAGACAGAGAGAGGGGCAGAGACAGAGAGAGGGGCAGAGACAGAGATAGACAGAGACATAGAGGGGTAGTGGACAGAGGGAGGGGGGCAGAGAGAGAAGAGAGGGGCATAGACAGAGATAGGGCAGAAGAGAGAGAGGGGCATAGACAGAGCGAGGGGCTGGGATAGAGAGAGGAGGGCAGATACAGAGAGAGGAGCAGGGACAGAGAGAGGGAGGCAGAGACAGAGAGAGGAGGGCAGAGACAGAGAGAGGGGCAGGGACAGAGAGAGGGGCAGGGACAGAGAGAGGGCAGGGGACAGAGAGAGGGGGGCAGAGACAGAGAGAGGGGTAGGGACAGAGAGAGGGAGCCAGAGACAGAAAGAGGGCAGGACATAGAGAGGGGGGCAAGACAGAGAGGAGGAGGCAGAGACAGAAGAGAGGGGGCAGAGACAGAGAGAGGATAGAGACAAAGAGAGGGGCAGAGACAGAGAGAGGGGGGGGCAGAAACAGATAGAGGGGCAGGGATAGAGAAGGGAGCAGAGACAGTGAGAGGGCCGGAGACAGAGAGAGGGGCAGAGACAGAGAGAAGGGGCAGAACAGAGAAGAGGTGCAGAGACAGAGAGAGGGGCAGAGACATAGATAGAGGGGCAAGACTGGGAGAGGGCAGAAACAGAGAAGAGGGGCAGAGACAGAGAGGGGCATACACCGAGGAGGGCAGAAACAGAGAGAGGTGCAGACACATAGATAAGAGGGGCCAGTCGGAGTGTAGGGGCAGAGAACAGAGAGAGGGGCAGAGACCAGAGAGAGGGGGGCAGAGACAGCTAGAGCGCCAGAAGACAGAGAGAGGGGGGCAAAGAAAGCAAGGTGCAGAGGACAGGGGAGGGGCCGAGACATGAGATAGGGGCAGAGGACATAGAGAGTGCAGGGACAGAGACAAGAGAGGTGCAGGGACAGAGAGAGGGGGCAGATGACAGAGAGAGGGGCAGAGACATAGAGAGGGGTAGGACAGAGAGAGGGATGCACAGACAGAGAGAGGGGCAGAGACAGAGGGCAAGACAGAGGGGGGCAGAGACAGAGAAGGGGCAAGAGACAGAGAGAGGGGCAGAGACAGAGGGGCAGAGACAGAGGGGGCGAGAACAGAGAAGGGGCAGAGACAGAGAGAGGGCAGAGATAAAGAGAGGGGTCAGAGACAGAGAGAGGGGGGCAGAGAACAGAGAAGGGGCATAGGGAAAATAGAGAGGGGTGCACAGACAGAGGGGGGGCAGATGACAGGGGCAGGAGACTAGAGGGGGGCATAGACAGAGAGAGGGGCAAGAGACAAGAGAAGGGGCAAGACAGAGGGCAGAGACAGAGGGGGGCAGAGACAGAGAGGGGCAGAGACAGAGAGAGGGGCAGAGACAGAGAGAGGGGCAGAGACAGAGATAAAAGGGGCATGAGACAGAGTAGGGGTAGGGATCAGAGAGAGGGGGGCAGAGAGAGAGAGTTAGATGGGCAGAGCCAGAGAGAGGGGCAGAGACAGAGGGGCAGAGACAGAGAGGGGCAAAGACAGAGCGAGGGGCTGGGATAGAGAGAGGAGGGCAGAGACAGAGAGGGGCAGGGACAGAGAGAGGGGGGCAGAGACAGAGAGAGGAGCAGAGACAGAGAGAGGGGCAGAGTCAGAGAGAGGGGCTGAGACATAGATAGGGCAGAGACAGAGAGAGGGGCAGAGACAGAGAGAGGGGCAGATACATAGATAGAGGGCAGAGACAGAGAAGGGGCAAGACAGAGAGAGGGCCAGAGAGAGATAGGGGCAGATACATAGATAGAGGGGCAATAGACAGAGAGAGGGCAGAGACAGAGAGAGGGCAGAGACAGAGAGAGGTATGTGCAGAAGACCAGAGAGGGGGAGTCAGAAGTCAGAGAGGGGGGCAGAGACAGAGAGAGTGCAGAGACAGAGAGCGGGGGCAGAGTCAAGAGGGGGGCAGAGACTATAGAGAAGGGGCAGAGACATAAGATGGCAGAGACAGAGAGCGGGGGCAGAGTCAGAGAGGGGTGCAGAGTCAAGAGAGTGGCAAGAGACATAGAGAGGGGCAGAGACATAGAGAGGGGAAGAGACATAAAGAAGGGCTCAGAGTCAGAGAGAGGGGACTGGAAAGAGAGAGGGGGTCGGGACCCCCAGAATAAGGAAAAAAAAGAGGGCCGGGACAGAGGGGGCAGAAGACAGAGGAAGGGCAAGACAGAGGAGGGCAGACAGAGAGAAGGGCAGAGACAGAAAAGCGGGCAGAGACAGAGATGAGGGGCAGGGAGAGTGAGAGGGGGGGCAAGACAGAGAGAGGGGCAGGACAGAGAGGAGGTGACAGAGACACAGCGAGGGGTAGGGACAAAGAGAGGGGGGCAGAGACAGAGAGATGGGCAGAGAAAGGAGAGGGTAGAGACAGGAGGGGGGCATGAACAAGGAGACGGGCGAGACAGAGAGAGGGGGGGGCAGAAACAGAAAAGGGTATGGACAGAGAGAGGGTAGGGAACAGTGAGAGAGAGGGTGCAGAGACAGAGAGAGGCAGAGACAGAGAAGAGGGTCAGACACAGAGAGAGGGGCGATGAACAGAGAGCGGGCAGCGACAGAGAATGGGCAAGCACCAGAGGAGGGGGCAAGGTACGAGAGTAAGGGGGACAGAGGCAGAAGGGGCATGGACAGATAGAGGAAGGGCAGAGACAGAGAGAGGAGTAGGGACAGAGAGAGGGGCAGGACAGAGAACAAGGGGCAGAGACAAAGAGCGGGCAGGACAGAGTGAGGGGTGCAGAGACAGAGAGAGGGGCAGGGACAGAGAGAGGGGGGCAGAGACAGAGAGACGCGTAGGGACAGAGAGAGGGGGGTAGAAACATAGAAACATAGAAATTAGGTGCAGGAGCTGGCCATTTGGCCCTTCGAGCCTGCACCGCCATTCAATATGATCATGGCTGACCATCCAACTCAGTATCCTGTACCTGCCTTCTCTCCATACCCCTGATCCCTTTAGCCACAAGGGCAAATCCAACTCCTCATAAAATATGGCCAACAAAACCTGGCCTCAACTACCTTACTGTGGCAATGAGATTCCACAGATTCACCACCTTCTCTGTGGAAAAACAGATTTTCTTCATCTCGGTCCTAAACAGATTTTCCCCTTATCCAATAAACTGTGAACGCCTTGTCCTGGACTTCCCCATCATCGGGAACAATCTTCCTGCATCTAGTCTGTCCAACCCCTTAACAATTTTGTAAGTCTCTATGAGATCACCCTTCAATCTTCTAAATTCCAGCGAGTACAAGCCGAGTCTATCCAGTCTTTCTTCATATGGAAGTCGTGCCATCCCAGGAATCAGTCTGTTGAACCTTCTCTGTACTCCCTCTATAGCAAGAGACAGAGAGAGCGGCAGGGACAGAGAGAGGGGCAGAGACAGAGAAGAGCGCAGAGACAGAGGGAGGGGCAGAGACAGAGAGAGAGGCAGAGACAGAGAGGGGGGCAGAGACAGAGAGAGGGGCAGGGACAGAGATAGGTGGGCAGAGACAGAGAGAGGGGC
Source organism: Okamejei kenojei (assembly GCA_035221665.1). NCBI lineage: Eukaryota > Metazoa > Chordata > Chondrichthyes > Rajiformes > Rajidae > Okamejei > Okamejei kenojei. The sequence continues at coordinate 13,341,612 of CM069173.1, forward strand.
AGAGACATAGAGAGGGGCAGAGACAGAGAGAGGGGCAGAGACAGAGAGAGGAGCAGACATAGATAGAGGGGCAGAGTCAGAGAGAGGGGCAGAGAGAGAGAGGTGGCAGAGACAGAGAGAGGGGGAGCAGAGACAGCGTACAGTCATACAGCCCGTAAAGCTATGGGGACGCCATAAACACCACATTGGCGACAGGCACGGGGGGGGGGGGGGGGGGGGGGGGGGGGGGGGG
>CM069174.1:0-60000 GCA_035221665.1 Okamejei kenojei
AGGTGCAGTTACCTGAGGCTGGTGAGTATATATCTAGCGCGGGGAGCCGCTGGTGCGAGAGGTGGCGTTACCTCTTGTAGCTGTGATATAATCTAGCGCGGGAGCCGCTGGTGCGAGAGGCGGATGAACCTGGAGCTGTAGACCGAAATTAGAGAAGGAACTGGTGATGCCTCTATTGGGTTGAAGAGGACCAGAGGAAGCAGCTGATTGGGTGCAACCCGGTTACACATTTTTATACATTTCGCCCTCAGGTTTAAGGATTCTGGGAGTTAAAGGATTCAGTAATTTATTAGTAAAGTTTAAAGATAAAGTTTTGTGTGTTTAAAAAATTTAACACAGAAATAATCTGGGAGTAAAGATTATTTCAGTAGAGATTGGCCCCGTTGGTTTACTCAGCCTGCAACATGTGGGAGATCAGGGATATGTCGGTGTTCCCTGGTGCCCAACAATTTGCAGGAAGTTGTCCAGATGCAGCTTCCGGCAGACCTCATTGAACAATTGGAACTGCGCTGATTCATACTGGAGCATCCACGATGCGAGAAAGTCGATTGGATAGCACGTACAGTGAAGTTGGTCCACACCACAGGTATATGGTAAGAGGACAGAAAGAGGGATCGGGTGGCCAATAACTCCAGCAAAGTAAAGTAGGCCGGTAGCGCAGGGTCCCCCCTGCGTCATCTCCCTCCTAAACAGGTATACCATTTTGGATAACTGTTGAGGAGATGGCTCATCAGGGGAATGCAGCACACCCAAGATCAACATGGCACCATGGTTGGCTCTGCAGCCAGTAAAAAAGAGGGGGAGTTCTATAGTAATAGGGGATTCATTGTCAGGAATAGATAGTCGTTTCAGCTGCGCAAACGAGACTCCAGGATGGTAAATGGTTGCCTCCCTGGTCAGGGATGTCACTGAACGGCTGCAGAACAGTCGGAGAGGGAGGAATGAACAGCCATTGTCGTGGTGCATATTGGCACCAACGTTATAGTGTAAAAAAAAGATGAGTCCTACAAGGTGAAATTTAGGAGCTATGAGATAAACTTAAAAGTAGGACCTACAAAGCTATAATCTTGGATACTTACCAGTACCTACTGTCCAGTCATGGTAGAAATAGTAGATATGCAATGAATACGTGGCTTGAAAAATGGTGCAAGGGGGAAAGGGAATTCAAATTTAGGGCGCTGGAACCAGTTCTGGGGAAGGTGGGACCCAGTACAACAGGATGATCTGCACCTGGGCTTGGAATGGAACCAATGTGGCTTGGGGAGTGTTTGCTAGTGCTGTCGGGGAGATTTAACTAATGTGGCATGGGGATGGGTATCAAGACGCAGAGAGGCAGTGGTTAAAACTGAGGTAGAACTAGCAAACGGATAGCAAGGTGAAAAATAAAAGAGGCAGGCAGACAAAACAGGGCCCAAAAAGTTCAAAAAGGGCACTTTTCAACAAATTGTAATAAGGGGTAAAGGAGCATTGAAAAAACAAGCAAGCCCTGAAGGCGTGTGTTCACATGCTAGGTATGTTCGTAACAAGGTGGATGAGTTTAATGTGCAGATAGCAAATTAAATGAATTGATATAGTGGATCACGAGACAAGCTCCAGGGTGACCAAGGCTGGACTGAAACATCAAGATATTCAATCTTCCAGGAGGGATTGAGAGAAAGGAATAGGGGGTGGGGTAGCGTAGCTGGCTAGAGAGGAAGATAACGCAATGGAAAGGAAGACATTAGCTTGGAGAATGTGGAATTGATATGGTAGAGCTGGCGAAACACTAAGGGCAAGAAAACCCTGGTGGGTGTTGTGTAAAGGCCACCCTAACATAGTATGAAGTTGGGGATGGTAATGAAACAAGGAAATTAGAAAATGCGTGCGACAAAGGGCAAAAAACAGTTTATAATGGGTTGACTTCAATCTACATATAGATTGGTGAATCAAATTGCAGGGGTGCTGATAAGAGTATTTTTTGGGAATTAATGCGGGATATTATCTAAATCAACACTAAGGAATCCCAACGAGAGAAGCAGGCTATTTTAGACAGGTCTTGAGTACACACCATATAACAATTACAGCACGGAAACAGGCCCCCCGCCCTTCCAGTCCGTTCCGACCCCGATTTAATTTTCACCTATTCCAGCTAACCAGCACTCAACCAACCCCTACCAATCCCGTTCCCGTCCCATATACCTATCGCACTTTACCTTTTAAATGTAAAATCAATCCTGCCCCAACCACTTCTTGCTGGTTGCTCATTCCACACAGCCACCACTCTCTGATAAAGAAAAGTACCCCCTCCCCATGTACCTCCCCAAAGCTTCTGTCCCTTAATTCTCAGTCATCCCTCTTGTTTTTAATCTCCCTACCCTCAATGGGGAAAGCTTATCCACATCAACTCTGTCCTATCCTTTCATCATTTTAAACCTCAATCAAGTCCCCCCTTAACCATCTGCGCGCCAAAGAATAAAGACCTTAACTTGATCAAACATATCTCTGTAACTTTAGTTTTGCTTGGAACCCAGCAACATTCTAGGTAAATCTCCCTCTGTACTCTCTCTATTTTGTTGATACAACCTTCCAATAACGAGGCGACCAAAATTGAAACACTCATACTCCAGAATGGTCTTACCCAATGCCTGTACAATTTTAACATTACTTCCCCCCTACTCCTATATTCAATGCTCTGATTTATAAAGGCCACACACCAAAAGCTTTCTTTAACCACCTATCCTACATGCGATTCCACCTCCAGGGAACTATCATATCACAGTTTTCCTTGATCCCTCGTTCCACAGCATTCCTCAAATTCCCTACCCTTTAACCATGTACGACCTCGCTATTTTGATTTGGCCTGCCAAATGGTAGCACTTCACACTTATTCACGCATTAAACTCCATCTGCCATCTTTCACCCACTTTTTTCCAAATGCCCAAATATCTCCCTGTAACTTTGCAAATCACTTCATTTATCCCATTAATGAATGAAGGGTTAGTAAGTCAGTCTTGTGGTACGAGCCCCCTTGGCAAGAGTGACCATAATATGGTCGAAGTTCTTCATTAGGATGGAGAGTGACATTGTTAATTCAGAACAATGGTTCTGAACTTAAAGAAAGTTAACTATGAGGTATGAACTGCATTGCCAAGATTGACTGGCAATAATTCTAAAAGGTTTACGGGGATATGCAATGGAAGAGATTTAAAGACTGCATGGATGAACTACAAAATTGTTCATCCCATTTTGGCAAAATAATACATCATGGAAGGTAGTGCATCCATTGATAACAAGGGAAACAGTGATAGTATCAAAGAAAGAATGATGCCTACAAAGTAGCCAGAAAAAGCAGCATACCAGGGACGGAGAAATTCAGAGACCAGCTGAGGAAGGACAAAGGGTTAATTAGGAAATGAAAATAGATTATGAAAGAAACCTGGCAGGAACATAATCTAACTGCAAACGTTTTTATAGATCTGAAGAAAAGAGATTAGTTAAAACAAATGTAGGATCCCTTGCAGTCAGAAACAGGTGAGTTGATCATGGTGGAACAAGGATAATGGTGGACCAAGTGAATAACTAATTTGGTTCTGTCTTCACTAAGGAAGACATAAATAATCTGCCAGAAAAAGCAGGTGACCGCGGGTCAAACGAGGAATTGAGTGAAAATCCAGGTTAGTCGGAAGTGGTGTTTGGGTAAATTGAAATGGATTGAAGGCTGATAAATCCCCAGGGCCAGATAGGCTGCATTCCAGAGTACTTAAGGGAAGTAGTAACTCTCTAGGAAATAGCTGGATGCATTAGTGATAATCTTTCAAAATTCTTTAGATTCTGGAATAGTCTGAGAATTGGGTGGCTAGCAAACGTAATCCCCTCTTTAAAGAAGGGAGGGAGAGAGAAAACGAGAAATTACAGACCAGTTTAGTCTAACATCGGTAGTGGGAAACTGCTAGAGTCAGTTATTAAAGATGGGATAGCAGCACATTGGAAAGTGTGAAATCATTGGACAAAGTCAGCATGGGATTACGAAATCTAAATCATGTCATGACGAATCAGGTGGAATTTTTTGAGGATGTAACTAGGAGCGTGGTAGGGGATGAAACCAGTGGATGTGGTGCATCTAGATTTCCAGAAGGCTTTCGACAAGGTCCCACAATAAGAGATCAGTATACAAACTTAAAGCATACGCATTGGGGGTTTCAGTATTGATGTGGATAGAGAACTGGCTGGCAAAACAGGAAGCAAGAGTAGTAGTAAAGGGTCCTTTTCACAATGGCAGGGCAGTAACTAGGGGTACCATAAGGCCCAGTGCTGTGACCCCAGCTATTTACAATATATATTAATGATCTGGATGAGGAATTGAAGGCAATATCTCCAAGTTTGCGGATGACACAAAGCTGGGGGCAGTGTTAGCTGTGAGGAGGAATGCTAGGAGACTGCAAGGTACTTGGATAGGCTGGGTGAGTGGGCAAATGTTTGGCATATGCAGTATAATGTGGAAATAAATGTGAAGTTCCGCACTCTTGGTGGCAAAAACAGGAAAGCTGACAATATTATCTAAATAGTGCCGATTAGGAAAAGGGGAGATGCAGCGAGACCTGGGTGTCATGGTACACCAGTCCCATTGAAAGTTGGCCATGCAGGTGCAGCAGCAGTGATGAAAGCGAATGTATGTTAGCTTTCATAGCAAAAGGAATTGAGATAGGAGCAGGGAGTTCTAACTTCATTGTATAGGGTCTTGGTGAGACCACACCTGGAGTATTGCGTACATTCTGGACTCCAAATCTCAGGAAGGACATTATGCCATAGAGGAGTGCAGAGAAGGTTCACCAGACTGATTCCTGTGATGTCAGGACTGTCTTATGAAGAAAGAAGGATAGACTCGGTTTATACTCTCTAGAATATAAGATTGAGAGGGATCTTATAGAAACTTACAAAATTCTTAAGGGGTTGGACAGGCTAGATGCAGGAAGATTGTTCCCGAATGTTGGGGAATTCCAGGACAATGGGGTCACAGCTTAAGGCAAAAGGGGGAAATCTATTAAGGACCGAGATGAGAAATACTTTTTTCACAGAGAGTGTGAGTCCTCTGCATCTCACGGCCACAGAGGGAAAGTTTGGACCAGTTATCATTGGCTTATATTTAAGAGGGAGTTAGATGTGGCCCTTGTGGCTAAGGGGATCAGGGGCTATGGAGAGAAGGCAGGTACGGATACTGAGTTGGATGATCAGGCCATGATCATATTGAATGGCGGTGCAGGCACGAAGGTCCGAATGGCCTACTCCTGCACCTAATTTGTATGTTTCTATGTTTCTAAATGCATTGCTGGGGCTAAGCTGCTGCCCATGGTTTGCACCTTTAACTAGAAGAAAGTGAAAGGAGTCATAAGGATAGATAGATGAGATTGAGGACAAGTATCTAACCAGGTGGAGGAGAGTGTTAGCCGAGGGGAATTGAATGGGTCTCTAAGAGGAGGAACCCGAGGCTCTAAGACCTTCCTAGTGGGGAATAGAATTATAAAGGGACTGAAGTTCCATGAGGTAAGATGAGGGAATGGGGGCCTAGGAAGTTAAAGTTATTGATGTATGGAAGTGTGCAGAGGTATCTCAGATGGTAGGGGCAGAAGGAGGGGCAGGGGAGAGGGGGATTTTTGGGAAGGACATAGAAAGATACTATGAGAAAGATCGTACCAGGGCGGAGTAACTTACAAGGTTGGAATCTGTGCAAGGGAGATTTGCCCAAGACGATGGCACCCAAAAACACCTCCGCCACCCAGGTAGTATCTCCTGCGCACCGCAGGTGGTGCAACACCCCTCCCTAAGTGGGACTCCCATGAAGCCCTTCCAGTTGTGATTATATTAATAATCTTATAATAATATGATTTATAAAGGGGTTTGGACACGCTATAGGCATGAAAACATGTCCCCAAAAAAAAATGTTGGGAGTCCAGACCCAGGGACCACAGTTTTTAAGAATAATGAGTAAGCCCATTTAGAACGGTGATGAAGAAACACATTTTCACACAGAGAGTTGTGAGTCTGTGTAATTCTCTGCCACAGAGGGGGGTGGAGTTCAGTTCTCTGGATACTTTCAAGAGAGAACTAGGTAGGGCCCTCTTAAAGATAGTGGAGTCAGGGGATATGGGTAAGACGGCAGGAACGGGGTACTCATTGTGATGAACAGCACATGATTTTCACACATTGAATGGCGGTGCTGGCTCATAGACATAGACATAGACAATAAGGTTGCAGATGAGGCCATTCAGCCCTTCGAGCCAGCAAACCGCCAATTCATTGTGATCATGGCTGATCGTCCCCTATCAATAACCCGTGCCTGCCTTCTCCCCATATCCCTCGACTCCACTAGTCCTCAGAGCTCTATAACACTCTCTTCTTAATCCATCCCGGTGACTTGGCCTCCACTGCCCTCTGTGGTAGGGAATTCCATAAATTCACAACTCTCTGGGTGAAAAAGGTTTTTTAATCACCTCAGTCTTAAATGACGTCCCCTTATTCTATGACTGTGGCCCTTCCCTGGTTCTGGACTCGCCCCACATTGGGAACATTTTCCTGCATCTAGCTGTCCCCACTCCTTTTATAATTTTATGTTTCTATAAGATTCCCCCCTCATCCCCCTTCTAAACTCCATTGAATACAAGCCTAGTCTTTTCAAATCTTTCCCTCATATGATAGTCCCCGCCATCCCAAAGATCAATCTCGAGAACCTACGCTGTACTGCCCTCAATCACAAGGATGTCCTTCCTCAAATTAATACTCCAAATGTATCTCACCAGAGCCCTATACAACTGCAGAAGAACCTCTTTACTCCTATACTGAAATCCTCATGTTATGAAGGCCAACATTCCATTAGCTTTCTTCTGTGCTTACCTGTAAGCCAACTTTACATGACCGGTGTACAAGGACGCCCAGGTCCCCACGCTGCACACTCCCTCCCTCACCTAACCTAACCCCATTGAGAAAATAATTTGCCCCCTTGTTTCACTACCAAAGTGGATACCTCACATTTATCTATATTAACTGCATCTGTCCACTAACACAAGTGTCCCAGGTCACCCCTGCAACCTCCTAACACGCTTCACAGTTCACACTGTCATCAAAGGCTTTGTGTCCCTAGAACTTGCAATTCCCCTGCTCACGGCCTAACCTTCTGTTATTATCCCCAATTCTTCACAATACCTAGAAGATTAGTCGTGCCCCTCATCCCTTCCCGTCAAAACCCTGTTACCATAAACCCATTTGTTAAAATCGATCCTGCCTCACCACCACTTCTGGCTGGAAGCCTCATTCCACAACAGCCACCATCCTCTGAGTAAAGAAGTTCCCCTTTACCCCTCAACTTCTGTCCCTTAATGTCTTTGTTTCCGGTCTGCCAACCAAATTTCTATTACATGTCAACACTCAATCCCCTACCCCCCAATACCATGTGCTCCAATTCTAGTCACCCAATCTCCCGTGCGGGACCTTATCAAATTTCCTGAAAGTCTAGAGACACTACATTCCACTGCTCCGCTCATGGGGCCAGTTAATTGTCACATTCCTCCAAAAATTCCAGATGAATTAACAAGCAAAAGATTTCCTTTCATAAACCCATGTTGACCTTGAATAATCCATTTTACTGCTACTCAAATGCCCCATTATTACCTCTTAATTATTGACTCCACATCTTTTTCCCCACCACCAAAGTCAGCTATTGGTCTAAAAATTCCCCCCTTTCCCTCTCTCGCTCCTTTCTTGAAAAGTGGGATAACATTAGCTATCCTCCAATCTACAGAACTGGAATCTTAATCCTGAATGAAAAATGATCACCAATGCGTCCACTATTACTAGAGCCACCTGCATGAGGACCCTGAGATGCTGACCATCAGGCCCAGGGATTTATCATCCTTCAGTCCCATTAGCCTACCCAATACTATTTCTCACGTAATGAAAATTTATTTCAGTTCCTCTACCCCCATATGATCCTCTGTCCTCCAGTGCATCTGGGAGATTGTTTGTGTCTTCCTTAGTGAAGACAAATCTGAAGTACCTATTCAACTCTTCTGCCATTTCCTTGTTGCCCATAATAATTTCACCCGTGTCTGCCTTCAAGGGACCCACATTTGACTTTGCTACTCTTTTCCCTTAAACATATCTAAAGAAGCTTTTACTGTCCTTCTTTATATTCCTGGCCAGCTTCCCTTCGTCCTTCATCTTTTCAGTCCTGTATTGCCTGTTTTGTTTCCCTTCTGTTGTCCTATGAAAGTTTTCCTAATCCTCTGGCTTCTGGATTACTCTTTGCTGCATTATATATCTTTTTCTTTTAGTTGTTATTCTATTCCTAACTTCTCTTGGCAGCCACAGTTGCCTCCTACTCACTTAGAATCTTTCTTCCTTTTTGGAATGAATTTTGGCTCGAAGGGCCGAATGGCCTACTCCTGCACCTATTGCTTATTTTAGAAACATAGAAACATACAAAATAGGTGTAGGAGGAGGCCATTTAGCCCTGCGAGGAAGCACCGTCATTCATTCTGATCAAGGCTGATCCTCCCCAATCAATAACCCGTGCCTGCCTTCACCCCATATTAGCAATGTTACAACATTTTGAGATTTAAAAATCATCTGCAAATTATCCTATCAGATAAAGCATAAAAAGAAGTTTAATTTGACACCTAATTGGACGTGAAGGGAATGGAGGGGTATGGTCTGAGTGCAGGTAGATGGGACTAGGGGAAAACAAATGGTCGGCACGGACTGGAAGGGCCGAGAGGGCCTGTCTCCGTGCTGTAATTGTTATATGGTTAATTCACTTTCATATCTTCAGTATTTAAAAAGTTAAGGCAATTTTCACTCGGAAATTAGCATCTTGTTCCCCATTGCTTTTCCATTGACTTAACTCAAAAGCTGTGATCGAGGACAGTCAAAAGCCTTTAACTTTCTTAAAAATTAAGAGAACTGAATGAAAGTTTCAGTTATTATAAATTGAAGCATTCTGAAACAAATATAAACCAATCTAACTTGGATGACCTGAAATTAAAGCATATAATTAGTTACTTAATTGTAGCTAATTACAAAATTGACCATTGTGATGGAAATAGTAATAAACACCCAGACTTCTTTGAAAATTCAAAAATGTGATTCTTAACATCAGAACTTTAATATTATAGTATTATATGCTGTAAGTCTGTTATACATAGGTGAATAATTTACAATTTCTAACAAAAGACCAAGCCTTTATGGTCTGCTAGCTGGTACATTGGTATATCAAAATCAGTAGCATCATCATACTCCTCAGATTGCAACCAATAAGCAACTCTGTACACCTTGTTTTTCCTCAACTTTTCAATTTTGGCATTGTAAACTACAGGTTTTTACTCTTCAAAGCACACATGACATGCCTTTCTGCCCACTACTTTCCCATTAATGTCCTGTAGATCATCACATTTGTAGTAGTCCAAATTCGGATAAGCTCTGCGAATTCTGTTTAAATCAGTCTCTTTCAATTTTTTTCCTCTCCTTCATTTCCCAAGCATGCTCCTTGCCTTTCTGCCGCTTGATGATTTCTGCTCTCATTTCCTTCTGTTTTTTGTTCCGTCTGTTCCTCTGCACTCTCCCCCATGTCACTGCCTTACAGAGCACCTCCTTCCTACCATGCTCCTGAGATTATCAAGGTAATTGACTGTTCTATTCTTGCAGGCCCGCATCCTACATGACAAATAGCACATGGTGGCATTGGGAGATTTCTGTTTCGATGAGCTAAACATCCCCATTATCTCCTCCGCATCAATGTTATGTGATCTTGCTGATGCAGTCTCCTCCTTCAGTTTCTCAGTTACATCAAGTTCAAAGTATTTACTATACTGCCTCTCCAACACAGTGATGACAGCTCCTCATCTTTGAACTGAACAGTGGATGTACTGGTAGCTCCCGAAGTTTTGCCAATGTGGCGTCAAGATGTACCTCCTCACCGAAGAAATCTTCCCTTGCCAATATCATTCTCTGGATTTTCTGTGGCGTCCTTTAGAGCAGCAATCACCCCTTTAACCACTTTGATGCCATCAACATGGTTGATCTGATTCTGACTTGAAGTGTAGAAGCTCTTCATCCAAGGCCCAGTCAGATATTTGCCAAGTAAGCCTAATATCTGAAGTTCTACTTTTGCTTCAGCCTGGGTGAAGTCATGGAAGAGGCGCTTTTCAAACCCCACAGGATGTTCCGCTATTCAGCAGTGCAACAAAGTCATCATAATGTTCTATGAGCTTGCCACGAATATGAAAGGAATGAAAGGGACACATTTTAAGATTAAGCGACAGAATACCTGCAAATGAATAACCAGGTATCGCTGGTTACTCTTGCGCTTGCCAGCAATGTTGGCAATTGCTGGCAAGCATTCTGATCGATATGTTCTGCAAACAAGGATAAATGAGAAATATACCAAGTTAAAAGTAGAAGGATAACATCTCTGATCAGCACCAAAAGTACAAACTAATTATACTAATCAAAATTCTTCAGAAAACAAGCCATTGAGTTTTTCCAATCAACTTACAAACTATGACCCTGCATTAAGATGTAAGTCACAGTTTGCAAAGATATCTGTTGTATATTGAGCTCTAATGGCATTTATCATATTGTATTACTCTAGGCATTATTTGGACTAATTCCATTTCTTAATACTAAATTAATTAAATTAATAATATTAATTTTTTGACAGCTCAGACAATGTATGACTTTCCATTTAAAAAATGCAACTACCCAATGAGAATAGTCACACTGCTTCACCCTTGGGATACTAAATGTAACCGCTCTGCAAAGCGGTTGGCTAATCTGTGATTGGGTTTCCATGCAGAGAAGGCACAGTGGCACAGATGGTAGAGTTGCTGTCCCACAACACCAGAGACCCAGGATCGATCCCCGACTCTGCTCAGTCTACCTAAACCTACCTGATCTCCCAATTGCTGAACACTTTAATTCCCCCTCCCATTCCCATACTGACCTTTTTGGCCTGGGCCTCCTCCAATGTCAGAGACAAGCCCTGCACAAATTGGAGGAACAGCACCACACATTTCACTTGAGTAGCAGTATGAATATTGATTTCAAATAACCCTTGGTTTCCCTCTCTCTCCATCCCTCCCTTTTCCAAATTCCAATTAGATCAGGAGCTGTTCCAAATGGCCATGAAGGGCACAAGATGTGGCTGGAAACATGGCGACTCTCGTGTCGTGCCTCAATGTGATCTACTAATCTCACAGTCTTGTACTTAGCATGGTTGGGTCCCATTCACAACAAGATTGTTACTAAACTGTGTACAAAACATGAGTTTCACTCTACCTAGGTACACGAGACAATACAATACCATTGAATCATTAAATGTGAGAAACATAGAAAAAGGCTTTCAAAATTATGCACCTTTTGGTGGCTACTTAATTTCAAGTATTATATTCAGTTCCCAATAAATTGCTGTTTCCTTATGGATATCTCAGACTAAAATGATTTTCATTTACCTTGCACAATGTGTGGAATTGCTTCACCAGGTTCATCATTTACTAGATCATCTTCAAAGGGCACTATTTTATGTTTCTGTTTTGGCATCTGCATCTTCCCTTTGATCTGACATCAAGAACAATAAATACAAGTGTTTGAATGCACAAAAACAAATAAAACACTGTGAATTATCCATGGTTGGCATGAGGAATTAAAGGGAGTGTTAACAAGCACATAAATTGTCAGATATAGTTTTTGACCTGAAGAATGGGAGCATTTAAAACTCAAAGGAGAACCAATAAATTAATAAAGAAATGCCAGATGGAATACAAGACAAGGTGTGCAAAATCATGAGGATGAATGCACAACCTTTTACCCAGAGTAGGGGAAATCAAGAACCAGGGGGACATAGATTTAAGGTGCGGGGCAATATTCAAGAGGAACTGGAGGGTCGACTGGAGGGAACTGGAGGGAAACTTACAAAATTCTTAAGGGGTTGGACAGGCTAGATGCAGGAAGATTGTTCCCGATGTTGGGGAAGTCCAGGACAAGGGGTCACAGCTTAAGGATAAGGGGGAAATCCTTTAAGACCGAGATGAGAAAGACTTTTTTCACACAGAGAGTGGTGAGTCTCTGGAACTCTCTGCCACAGAGGGTAGTTGAGGCCAGTTCGTTGGCCATATTTAAGAGTGAGTTGGATGTGGCCCTTGTGGCTAAGGGGATCAGAGGGTATGGAGAGAAGGCAGGTACGGGATACTGAGTTGGATGATCAGCCATGTTCATATTGAATGGCGGTGAAGGCTCGAAGGGCTGAATGGCCTACTCCTGCACCTAATTTCTATGTTTCTATGTTTCTATGTCGACCATTTCCACAGGATGGTGCGTATATAGAATGAGCTGCCAGAGGAGTTGGTTAAAACAAGTACTATAACAGCATTAAAAAAACACGTAGACAGGCACATGTGGATAGGAAAGATTTGAAGAGATATGGGCCAAATGTGAACAAATGGAACAAGAAATAATCACGCTTGGCAAGGATAAGGTGGGCCGAAAGGCCAGTTTCCATGCCTCGAATGGTGAGAACATAAAATGGACTGCAGGAAGAAAATGCTAAATATGGCAGGTGTGGGCCCTTACAGGCTGAGACAGGAGAATTAAAAATGAGGATGGCAGAGAAGTTAAATAATTCCTTAATGTTTGCCTTAAAGAAATAATACAGGTATACGAGAGAACAAAACGTCAGTGAGAATGAGAAATTGAAGGAACAGAGTCTTAATCAATAAAAGTGAAAAAGAGTAGTTGGCAGACGTAACTATAAACCTTTACGCAAGACAATGCTCAGGCTCTATAAGGAGAGATGCAAAGCTGAGGCTCTGTAAAGCGGGGTCAGCCTGCATTTGGAGTACTGTGGGCAAAATTGGACCACATATCTGAGTATGTGCTCGCTCTGGAGAGGGTCCAGAGGAGGTTTACAAGAATGATTCAGGAATGAGTGGGTTAATATATTAGCGTTTGACAGTACTGGGCCTCTACTCACTGGAGTTTTGAAGGATGAGGGGGAATCACATTGAAACTTACAGAATAATGAAAGGCATAGATGGAGTGTATGTGGAAACGATTGGTGACCCTATTACCTCTATCGGGGGTATCAACTGACGTGTCAAACAAGACTCTAAACCGAGTTTTAATTTAGTTCATTACAACAATCTTTATTAACACTCGAGTAACTTAAAACATGCATGCAAGCACTTGACTTCTAATAACTTCTCCTTTACTTTCCTATTTCAACTTATCACTTCTTAAAATAAATTAGTCAGATATTGCCCCTATGAATGAATTAGACAGATTCACTCTGTTGGTAGGGGGTTTGTCTTCAATGAGCTTTGAACTCAGGGCCCACCTTCTTGTGATGGTTGTTCCCAGGTTGTCGCTGCCCATGTCTCAGACCGCCCTTCTTTTATACTAATTTTCCTTCAATCTCCTAAAGGAAGCCTTCGTCCTAACCCAAGGCTCTCACAATTCTAAAGTCAATCGTTTTGAGTTGTTACTCATCCAAGTGCTGAATAAACAAAACACATCTTTGTTCCTTATCAACATTTTCATTCTCATCATACAGTTCCTTTGCAAAATGGCCGTTCCCAGCCACCCCAAGGCTATACTGCCGGGCAATTAAATTACGTGCTGCTCTGTTCTCACCAGTTGTTCATCATGTGACCATTTTCACAGTTTTTCTTTGTTCACCTGTTCCCAGGGTTTTGATCTGTCTGTATCTAGCTAGTAGCTTCCTCCCAAACCCTGTTGGGATACTTAACATCCAGTCGCAGGCTATAGAATGTTTCCACCGGTGGGAGAATCCTGAACCAGAGGTCATAGCCTCGGAATTAAAGGGCACTCTTTTAGAAGGAGGAGGTGGAAGAACTTATTTAGTCAGATGGTATTTAATCTGTGGAATTTTTGGCCACAGAGGGCTGTGGAGGCCAAGTCAGTGGATGTTTTTAATGCGGAGATAGGCAAATTATTGATTAGAACGGGCGTCAAGGGAGATGGGGAGAAGGCTGGAAAATGGGATTAGTAGGCAGAGATCAGCCATGATTGAATGGCAGTGGACCCAATGGGCCAAATAGCCCAAATCTACTCCTATAACTTGTGAACTTTACCTGCATTATGATATAGATCACTTCCAAAATAAGATCACAGTAACCCGCGTATCATCATCTACTTTTGCGCTTGCCAGCAATGTTGGCATGTGCTGGCAAGCATTCTGCTTGATTTGTTCTGCAAACATGGATAAATGAGAAATATACAAAGTTAAAAGTAGAAGAATAACATTTTCTGAACAGCCCCAAACGTACAAACTAATTATACAAATCAAAATTCTTCAGAAAACAAGCCATTGAGTTTTTCCAATCAACTTACGTCTTAGTGCTGGGTCATAGTTTGTAAGTCACAGTTTGCAAAATATATTTTTGTAGAAGAGAAATGGAGGACATTTAAAGGGGAAATTGTAAGAGTACAGAATCTTTATGTCCCTGTTCGGTTGAAAGGACATAGTAAAAATTGGAAAGAGCCATGGAAATTGGACACTTGTTTTGAAAAAAGAGAGATATCTACAATAATTATAGGAGGCATGGAGTAAATGAGGTGCTAGAGGAGTATAAAGAATGTAAAAAGAATCTTAAGAAATAAATTAGAAAGGCTAAAATGAGGATGCTTTGTCAAGAAAGGTGAAAGCAAATCCAAAGGGTTTCTACAGCAAAAGGATAACAAGGGATAAAATTGGACCATTAGAGAGCCAGAATGGACAGCTATCTGCAGAGCCCAAAGAGATGGGGGAGATATTGAACAATTTATTTTCTTCGGTATTCATCAAGGAGAAGGATATTGAACTCTGTGAGTTAAGGGGAAAAAGTAAGAGTAGCTATGGAAACTATGAGATTCAAAGAGGAGGAAGTACTGACACTTTTGAAAAATATAAAAGTGGATAAGTCTCCAGGTCCTAAATGGACAGGATATTTCCCTAGGCATTGAAGGAAGTTAGTGTAGAAATAGCAGGAGCTATGACAGAAATATTTCAAATGTCATCAGAAACGGGAATAGTGCCGGAGGATTGGCGTACTGCGCGTGTTGTTCCATTGTTTAAAAAGGGTTCAAATAATAAACCTAGCAATTATAGACCTGTTAGTTTGACATCAGTGGTGGGCAAATTAATGGAAAGGATACTTAGAGATAATATATGTAAGCATCTGGATAAACAGGGTCGGATCAGGAACAGTCAACATGGATTTGTGCCTGGAAAGTCATGTTTGACAAACCTCCTTGAATTTTTTGGAGAGGTTACTAGGGAAATTGATGAGGGTAAAGCAGTGGATGTGGTCTATATGGATTTCAGTAAGGCTTTTGACAAGGTTCCCCATGGAAGGTTGGTTAAGAAGGTTCAATCTTTGGGTGTTAATGGCGGAGTAGCAAGATGGATTAAACAGTGGCTGAATGGGAGATGTCAGAGAGTAATGGTGGATGGCTGTTTGTCAGGTCGGAAGCCGGTGACCAGTGGGGTGCCTCAGGGATCTGTGTTGGGTCCACTGTTGTTTGTCATGTACATTAATAATCTGGATGATGGGGTGGAAAATTGGATAAGTAAGTATGCAGATGATACTAAGATAGGTGGTGTTGTAGATAATGAAGTAGATTTTCAAAGTCTACAGAGAGATTTGGGCCATTTGGAAAAGTGGGCTGAAAGATGGCAGATGGAGTTTTAATGCTGATAAGTGTGAAGTGCTACATCTTGGCAGGACAAATCAAAAATAGGACGTACATGGTAAATGGCAGGGAATTGAGGAATGCTGTGGAACAGAGGGATCTAGGAATAACTGTGCATAGTTCCCTGAAGGTGGAATCGCATGTAGATAGGGTGGTAAAGAAAGCCTTTGGTGTGCTGGCATTTATGAATCAGAGCATTGAATATAGGAGTAGGGAAGTAATGTTAAAATTGTACAAGGCATTGGTAAGACCAATTCTGGAGTATGGTGTACAATTTTGGTCGCTTAATTATTGGAAAGATGTCAACAAAATAGAAAGAGTACAGAGGAGATTTACTAGAATGTTGCCTGGGTTCCAGCAACTAAGTTACAGAGAAAGGTTGAACAAGTTAGGTCTTTATTTTTTGGAGCGCAGAAGGTTAAGGGGGAACTTGATTGAGGTCTTTAAAATGATGAAAGGGATAGACAGAGTTGATGTGGATAAGCTTTTCCCATTGAGGGTAGGGAAGATTCAAACAAGAGGGCATGACATGAGAATTATGGGACAGAAGTTTAGGGGTAACATGAGGGGGAACTTCTTTACTCAGAGAGTGGTGGCTGTGTGGAATGAGCTTCCAGCAGAAGTGGTGGAGGCAGGATCGATTTTAACATTTAAAAGTAAAGTGGATAGGCATATGGATTGGTAGGGAATGGAGGGGTATGGTCTGAGTGCAGGTAGACGGGACTAGGGGAAAATAAATGGTCGGCTGTAATTGTTATATGGTTATATGGTTATATAATCTATATCCCAAAAATATATTTAAAAACTTGATTCTATTGTTACAAGTTTTATTTGGGATTACAAGAACCATAGAATAAGCCAAAACATTTATGTAAATCCAAGATGAATGGAGGATTAGGTTTACCAAATATTTTATTTTACTTTTAGCCATATAACCATATAACAATTACAGCACGGAAACAGGCCCTCTCGGCCCTTCCAGTCCGTGCCGACCATTTGTTTTCCCCTCGAATAAAGACCTAACTTGTTCAACCTTTCTCTGTAACATAGTTGCTGGAACCCTGGCAACATTCTAGTAAATCTCCTCTGTACTCTCTCTATTTTGTTGACATCCTTCCTATAATTAGGCGACCAAAATTGTACACCATACTCCAGAATTGGTCTTACCAATGCCTTGTACAATTTTAACATTACTTCCCTACTCCTATATTCGATGCTCTGATTTATAAAGGCCAGCACACCAAAGGCTTTCTTTACCACCCTATCTACATGCGATTCCACCTTCAGGGAACTATGCACAGTTAATATTAAAAATATGGTCAGTTAATATTAAAAATGTGACCTTCTGGTTGGAAGATATGGATCAACAACCAGGCTTTTTAAAGATGGAAAAGGAAATTTGTTTACCTTTTGAAATTGGCTCAATCTTGTTAACCCCTATAAAATTGAATTTAAAAACATAGTGAAAATCCGACAATATATAGTGGTATACAAACTTGGAAACAATTAAAAATGATTTTAAAATTGGATAATTTATCACTCCTTCTCCCCATTGTAAATAATTCTTCATTTAAACATTCTGTGTTGGATAAAGGTTTTGTACAATGGAAAAACCATGGAATTAAAAAGATTGGAAACACCTTTACCAAAAAGCCATTTTTCTTTCATTTCAGGAGTTACAAACAGAATTATGGACTACACTCAAATATTTGTTTTAGATATTTATAACTTAGAGATGATGTTAAATCACATACACAAGAATATAGACTTGGGGAGCCAGAAATCCTTGACGAATGTTTGAATAAACATCCTAACACAGAAAAATTAATCTCACATCTATAATATCCATTTAGATAGTGAGGTCCCATCGACGGAACTACATAGACAAGCATGGGAAAATTACTTGGCTCAACCCATAATGAAATATATATGGGATGAAAGTGTACAACATATACATCAATGCTCGTTAAATGACAGACACTCCTTAATACAATTTAAAGTACTACATAGACCGCACTATTCTACAACACAATTAAACTGATTTTTTCTAAATATCTTTCCTATGTGACAAATGTCAATACTTAGAGGCTAATTTTTTTTTTTTTTTTTTTTATTTTTTTTACTTTATTTATTATAGAAACAAAATAATAACAGAGTACATTATTTTACTATAGTAAAAATACATAATATTAATGATCAATTCATACTATTAATATTATTTGTATTGTTCTTAATTATAAATTTCGTTATATATTTTATATAACTAAAAATACATGATACTAATAATACATTTATAATATTAGCAATATACTCATACTGTTAATACTATTTATTTTGTCTCTAATTTTAAGTATAATGCTAAATATTATGTGATTAATAATATGAAATACTAGTAAAACTTTTATAATATTCATTATATTTTCGTAAAAGTTAACAATATTTGTGTTATCACTGATTTTAAATTTTAAAATTATTATATAATTGAAAATACACCAATTTTATATAATTAAAAATATAAGATACTAATAATATTCTCATGAAATTAATAATATTTATATTCGTACCGGTATTAAGAGGTTAAGATCATTTGTTTCTATGCTATTTTCTAGTTTTTTATATAGATAAAAGAAAATAGAAAATAGAATAAAGAACAAGAAAGGTTTGATGGAGAATAGAATATTCGTCATTAATTCGCCCTTAAAGATATATTCATGATTTATTATATATATTTCTTCATCCATTCAGATATCCAGGCCTCAGTCAAGTCCTCGCGCCGAACCGTTATGACCCTGTAAATATTTAATATACGGAGACCAAATCCTTCTGAAGAGGTCTAACCCATCTATAAGGATAAGCCTCAATCTCTCCAAATGGAGTGTCTCCGACATTTCTATATTCCACATTTTGATTGTTGGGAATGCAGGGCCTTTCCAAAATTTTAATATTAATTTTTTCCCAATTATTAGACAGTAGTCAATAAAAGTTCTTTGATTCATTGTTATTAGTTGGTCAGTTTCAAATATTCCAAGTATAATTAACTTTGGGTCATGAGTCATACTTATATTGACAACATTCGAAATTATCTTAAATATTTCATTCCAGTATTCTACAATTTTTATACAGTTAGTAAATGAATGTGACAAATTTGCTTCTGAAATTTGACATTTATCACGTAGGAGATATCTTTGGGAAAATATAATGTAATTTAGATTTAGAATAATGTAATCTATGTAGTATTTTAAACTGTATAAGGGAATGTTTAGCATTTTACGAGCAATGATGTATATGTTGTAGACTTTCATCCCATATTTCTGGTCTTATTATTTGACCTAATTCCTTTTCCCAAGACTCTCTATATGTTTCTGTTGATGGGGTATCATTTTCCAATAAAATATTATATATATATATGATATCATTTTTTCCGTATTTGGATGTTTATTCAAGCATACATCTAAAATTTCTGTCTTTCTATTTCTAAATTCTTGTATATTTGCAGAAGCATAATTTCTAATTTGTAAATATCTAAAATATTCTTTATTGTGTAGCCCATAAATTTGTTGTAACTCTTGAAATGAAAGAAAAATATTTTCCTTATAAAGATCACCCATCTTAGAAATTCCTTTATTTTTCCATTGTAAAAAAGCCTTATCCAACATTGAAGGTTTAAACACAAAATTATTGGCAATTGTAAGACATAATGGTATAGATTTTAGTTTTAATGCTTTCTTTATTTGTTTCCAGATGCGGATTCCATTTTCTATTATCGGATTTTCATTATAAACTTTCTTAGCTACATTAGTGTTAGCAAATATTATAGAGCTAATTTCAAATGGAGAACAATGTTCTTTTTCCATATTTAACCAATTTGGTTTATTATCTAATTCTTCTATCCAACAATTCATATTTTAATATTAAACTGCCCAGTAATAGAACATAAGATTTGGTAATGCTAATCCTCCGTTTATTTTAGATTTACATAAGTGTTTTTTATTTATTCTATGGCTCTTATAATCCCAGATAAAGTTAGTAATTATGGAGTCTACTTTTTTAAAAAAAATTTTTAGGAAGATATATCGGAATTAATTGAAATAATATAATAATTGTGGGAGAAAAATCATTTTTATTGCATTAATTTTACCTATCATTGAAATAGGTAAACTTTTCCAGTATAAAATATTCTTATTTAATTTATGCAGTAATGGAGGGAAATTAAATTTAAATAAAGAGTCAAATCTTTTTGTAACAAAAATTCCAAGATATTTAATATTTTCATTTGTTATCTTAAAAGGAAATTGTTGTAATATATGTAAATTCTTCACCGTTATTGGCATAAGTTCACTTTTATTCCAATTAATACTATATCCTGAAAGTGATCCAAATTCCGTTATTAGTTTTAACAAATTTCGGATACTTATTTCTGGCTCAGTGATATAAAGTAATACATCATCCGCATATAAGGAGATTTTATTCTTAGTATCTGTAGTATCATATGCATATATTTCCGGGTGTAATCTCACCCTCTGGGCAAGAGGTTCTATTGCTAATGCAAACAATAAAGGTGATAGAGGACAACCTTGTCTACAACCTCGAGATAAATTTTACTTCGGAGTCACGTGAATGACTACGTGAAGACCCCGCCAGGACGCATGCGCGACATATCGTCGAACGCATTGCGGAAGCGACAGTCGGGAGGAGCGCCACTCCTCCAGCGCGAATTTTGAAAAATTACTGAAGGTAAGTCTTACCTTTTCTGGTGAGCGTGGCGACTCGGTGTAATTTCTTTTTCAGGAGGAAGCACCATGGAGTCGCGCAGGGGAGAGCAGCAGCTGATACCGCTGCTGTGGAAGCAGCCAGCAGCGTGCCGTCTCTCCAGAGCTGCAGGTGCTGCCAGCAGCTGCCGGCTTCTCGCCGCTACAGACCGCAGGTGCGCCGTGGTCGGCGGCAAAACCACCCGGAAGTCGGACAGGTCCGTTGGCTGGGTCCGGACCTGAAGACATCCCGTTCACAGATAGCGACGGCGGGCGTCTTTCCCGCGGGAGCGGGTGGGGAGCAGTGCTCCAGCGTGACCTGCTTATGCAGGGGCAGAGTCACAGTGGGTCTCTTCGCAGACCCACGGCAGAATCCTTTCAAGGACTGCCAAATGTCTCACCCTCTTCGCAGGGGAGCATTAGGGGTCAGAGCTGGGCTGACCCTGAAGAAGGGGCAATGGCTGAACAGTCAACTGTGAGGGGTGCCAGAAGAGAGAGCAGCAGAAGATTGTGGGACACATGCTGTATCAACTCAAGAAGGACTGCCTATACAAAGCTGCAAGCCAGTAAAAAATACATGGCTACAAACCAGCTACAGGAGCAAGCCATTAACTTTATGGCTGGGAAGTACATTGCTCCAGAGAACTCCATTTCTCTTAAAGTACCAGCAGTCTATGACCCCATCTGGGGCAACAGGAGCCCATCTATAAGGAGCCAGGAGGTGAAGCTCCAGAGGAAACTGCTGGCTGCTAAAATCACAGCAGTACCAGGACAACTGATGGGGTTGATTTACCTGAAGAGTTACGTGATGCTCTAGCAGACTGTGTAATACTCAGTGGAGATTTACAGTTACAGGAAGAGCATCATCAAGAAGTGCGGAATTATGCAAGACAAGTAGCACACAGGCGCCAAAATTGCTGTTGGGGGACCTCCCGAAGCAGGTGAAAGACCTGCATGAGGAAGCCAAGGCTATAGGCCTGATCAAGGTGCCAAGCACCTCTAAAACCCACTATCAACAGCGGCAGCACCCCTACACACCCACCAGACATCGGTGCTGTGGAAGACCATCTGGTGGTGAAAGCTCGAAGGCCGGCCCACCTGCACAGCGGTCTTTCAGACCATGGCCCAGCCCGGCCTTCATGGAAAACGCGCCAACCCCACAACGCAGCAACACAATACCAGAAGAAACAACTGCGGAGACAACCCACACAACACCGGTAACCATGGAGGTAGGTGGGTCTGGTTGTCTTAAAAAAACATTGCATGTCCGATTCATTAAAGTTGGGGGACGGTTGCACTTGTTTCATCATGTGTGCTGCACTTTTACCTCTGAACTTTTACATACTCGGAAGTATTCAGAATTACAAAATTGAATTTGTATACGAACTACCGTCCCAGTTCAGCATACGCCTAGCAGGAAGTTCATACTTCACAAAAAGAGAGAACAGCAGGCCATGCTGAACTGTTAAGACTAAACACAAAAGGGATTGAGAAAACAATCAGAGAATTTCAAGAGTTCGTATCAAATATATTTATAAAAAACTAAAAAAAGATGGTGGTTGCCGTATCATTACAGATTTGACTGAACTAAATACTTCCGTTCAGTATGCCCATTTCAAAATAGACACGTTTGTCACACACAGGGTCATCGTAAATACCTGAAATTTATCTTGGATGGGACAGCAATGGCAGTATGCCTTATCCAATGGGTTGTCATCAGCACCCAGGCTATTACAAATTTATTAAAACCAGCTTTAGCATACTTAAAGAAACATAACCATATTGTCATGGCTTACCTTGATGATATTCTCATTGTAGGTGAAAAAATTGGAGCTGGCTACATTGGTGGTATCAGCCACAACAGAGAGGTTTAACGTACATCCAGATAAATCAAAATTGGAACCCTCCACTACCATGGATTATTTGGGGTTCACTATTGACTCTGTTCATATGTCTATCACCTTGCCACCAAACAAAGTGACAGACTTGATGGCAGTATGCAAAAGCCTCACTGGCATCAGGGAACCATCCATTCGGCAAGGAGCAAGAGTGATTGGGAATTGGTGGCTGCGTTCCCAGCAGCACAATTGGACCACTCCATTATTAAAACCTGGAAGAGGGAAATTTTAGCTCTCAAAAATCATACAGGCCATTTCAATAGGCCTATGCAACTATTAGGGAAAGTAAATTAGAATTAAACTGGTGGATAGAAATGTTCCATATTATCCTAACCCCATCACCCCATTCTATATCCCTAGGGTACATTACAGACTGATGCCAGTGCTAAAGGTTGGGGAGCAACTAATACCACCGCAAGTTGTGGTGGCAGATGAGTGCACAAAAATTATTCTGTTTAAAGCACTAGGAATTAATTATCTAGAAATGCTGGGAGCGTTTCATGGACTCAGGGCCTACTGCTCAGATGAGCACCAGTTGCATGTATGGTACAGATTGATACCACACTGGGGGCCTATATATAATCATATGGGTGAAATAAAGTCGATATCATGTGATGAATTGCCTAATAATATCTGGCACTGGTGTCTGGGAGAGAGATTTGGATCTCAACCACTTACCTTCCAGGTAAGCTAAATACAGTGGCAGACATTAGGTCACGTAAATTCAACGACAACATTAAATGGATGTTGGATCGGAAAGTGTTTACAGATATTATAGACCGGTATGGGACACCAGATATCGACCTTTTTTCCATCCGGACTAATTCACCAACTACCAACATATGTTGCTTGGGAACCAGACCCAGGGGCAGCAGCGATGGACGATTTCTCGCTGCATTGGGGGGGGGGGGGGGGGGGGGGGGGGGGGGGGATTTGTTTTGCTATGCATTTTCCCCTTCTGCCTCATCAGGCGAGTCTTACAATAATTAAACAAGACGCCGCAACGGGTACCATGGTTCCCAACAGTACAAAGATGGTCTCAGAACCCTGCATCTGGATCAACAACGGCCAAGGAGGTTGGCACACCCCGTGCGGGAAAGTATCCGTGCCATGACTGTATGAACTTGTTGATTTGCAGTTTCTGAACAGGCCATTTCTGGGATACGGACTCTCCGACAGGACGATCAATGCCATCTCAGCGTCGTGCAGGGAGTCCACGAGAAGACAGTACCTGACATATGTCAGGAAATGGGAAGTGTTCTGCACCAGGACGAACACTACATATGACTCAGCCACCAACACTGAAGTGCTGGAGTTCTGGCCACCCTTCATTTCGATGAAGGATTGAGTTACAGTGCCATTATTGTGCAAGGAGTGCCCTATCTAATATCTGGGCAGAGGGAGTGATCACCTGGCTATAGGATCACACCCACTAGTACCTAAACGAATGAGGGGTATTTGTACTCTATTCCCCCCAGGCCCAGATACACCATATATGGGACATAGGTAGTACACCATGTTACGAGGATGGACACCAATATCGGGGCTCACTCTGGACAAACTAATATCCTAGATGGGAATGATTATGGCACTTGGATCAGCACAACGGGTCCAGTCCTTACACAAGCTAGAATAGGACGTCATGTCTGTCACAAATGGCAGATAACTGCTACATACAGGGGTACTTAAACTAGACTGACCCGGTTCCTTTGGCCAATATTAGAGTTCTGGCCTATCCTGCAGATAGTCGGCCCTGCATAGTGACACATACTTTCCAATATATAGTCACCAAGACACTTATGGGCACGGAGAGAGCTTTCTCATTAGCCATAAATGCCCTCATCTAAGGTCACAGTGCAAACCATATCCAGATGGTTCGGGTGGTATTACGTTGCAGTGGTGAATACTAATGTTTCAAATCTCACTCCAACAGGGCTGCATCTACATCGGACGCTAGGATGATGGGAGTTCCTATGGACCACATCCTTGCCACAGCGGGGTGGAGCAATGAACGCATTCAATGCTTTATAATAAACCCGTGGCCGATCCCTGAGACGTTTGCAGGGAAAAATTAAGTTCTGTAAAATAAATTACCCAATGTGGGGCATATTATTTTAGGTATGAATAATACCTTTATTGTTTTTCAGCACAGTGTCGTGTGTGAAATACGTTCATCCTCCGTCCAAGAATGGCAGTGTGTGAGCATGGTCTCGTTCCAGGGCATGAAATCACAGAGCTTTGAAATCTTCACGTAGTCACTCACGTGACTCCGAAGTAAAATAGTAAGATTAAATGAGAACTTACCAGTTTGAAGTTTGATCTTTATTTTATGAGGAGTTACGATGAGGGATTACGTGCCCTCCGCTCCCAAAACCCTCTATTATAAAGTTCAACTGGTATGGAAGTTCTCTCTTATCTTACTATATTAGTCTGGTATCTGTGATTTCACACCACTGCTTTGAAGAATGTCGCGTATGCGTCCTGGCGGGGTCTTCACGTAATCCCTCATCGTAACTCCTCATAAAATAAAGATCAAACTTCATACTGGTAAGTTCTCATTTAATCTTTACTATTAAATTTAGTTGATATTACTCTCTGGAATTCGGTTTATTTGGAATTTAGGAGATTGATGGGGATCTTTATGAAACTTACAAAATTCTTAAGGGGTTGGACAGGCTTGCAGGAAGATTTTTCCCGATGTTGGGGAAGTCCAGGACAAGGGGGGGGTAGCTTTAAGTTTTAAGACCGAGATGAGAAAGACTTGAGAGTGGTGAGTCTCTGGAACTCTCTGCCATAGTAGGCCTGTTCATTGGCTATTTAAAGTTTTGGCCCTTGTGGCTAATCAGAGGGTATGGAGAGAAGGCAGGTACACTTCCGTGCCCCAGTTTAAAAGCTATGTTTCCATCACCGAAAATAAATAAGGCCATTCTACTTGGTCAAAAGCTTTTTCTGCATCAAGCGAAATGACTACTAAATCTTTGTTATCACCTCTTTTCGAATATATAATATCGAACAACCGTCTTAGGTTGTATGAAGAGTATCTTTTTGGTATAAATCCTGTTTGGTCGGGATGGATTAGTTTGTTAACGACTGAACTCAATCTTTTTGCTAATATTTTTGTTAATATCTTTTGATCTGTATTTAATAGAGCTATTGCTCTATATGATCCTGGTTCATCCAAATCTTTTATTTATTTTAGGTATAAGTGTTATAATAGATTCATTCAACGTATCTGGTAATTTCTGTTGTGCATGTATCTGTTCATATAATGATTTCAGGTATGGAACCATATAATCATGAAATATTTTATAAAATTCCGAACCTATACCATCGGGGTCCCGGTGTTTTACCGTTTTTTTAATGATCTAATAGATTCTTCAATTTCATTTATTGAAATATCAGCCTTTAATAATTCTCTGTTTTGTAAATCCAGTCCTTTCAGGTTACATTTTTTTTAAGAATGCATCTATTTCTATTTTATTTACTGTTGCTTTAGCAGTGTATAATTTTTTATAATATTGCTTAAATCTTTCATTAATATCTTTAGGTTGTATTAATAATTCACCGTTTTGTGATTTAATCCTATGTATGTTTTTTTTTCCGCTTCAATTTTCCTTAGTTGTCGACAAGCCAATAATTTTTGGGGTTTGTCCCCAAATTCAAACTGTAATTGTTTAGTATGTTGATAAAATGTTATCACTTGATCTGTATATATTTTGTTTAATTTATATTTCAATGTTACAATTTTATTATGTAATATTATATCTGGTTTTGTTGCATTCTGTATATCTAATTGTTTTAATCTCCTTTTCTAAATCTTGTTGTTCTTTCCGAATCTTTTTGTTATGGAATGCTTGTGAAGAGATCATGATTCCCCGGAGAAAATGCTTTAAATGTTTCCCATAATAAAGAACGGGATATCTCTGGTTGATCATTTATTTAAAAAAAAATCTTAATTTGAGTTGTGATATATTCCTGGGTGGCTTTATTTTTTAAAATTTGTGGGTTAAGTTTCCACTGTCCTGAGTTTTCTATTTTACCATTGATTTTAATTTTAAATGTTAATGGCGCATGATCTGAGATTATAATATTATCATATTTAGATTCATAAGTAAGTGAAATAAGTTTTGCATCCACCAAAAAATAATCTATTCTTGAATAAGTTTTATGTACTGGAGAGTAAAAAGAATATTCTCGTCCCGTAGGGTTTTTCTGTTCTCCAAACATCTTTAATATTGGTCGTTTGCATGTATGCATTTAATAAATCACTAGAATGTGATTTAATTTTCCTTTGTTTTATAGATCTGTCTAAATAGGGATCCAATGTACAGTTAAAATCTCCTCCAATTATCAAAATTATATTGTGTTAATTCCGGGATATTGTTAAATACTTTCTTAAAAAACAATGGGCTATCAAAATTTGGTCCATATATATTAACAAAAATAATTTTTTCTGTATTTAATTCTCCTATCACAATAATGTATCTGCCATCTTTATCAGCTATGGTTGATGTATGTTTAAATAAAATGCCTTTACGAAATAATATTGCTACGCCTCTTGATTTATGTGTAAAAGAAGAATGATATATTTTATCTATCCATTTAGCTTTCAACCTGTTTTCCGCATCTTTTTTTAAGTGGGTTTCTTGAATATAAATTACGTCAGCTTTAATTGCCTTTAAATGTGCCAATACTTTTCCTCTCTTTATCGGTTCATTAATACCTTTAACATTCCAACTGCAAAACGTTAATCCCCTCATTCCCCATATTTCTTTTTAAGTCTTGCATTTTAATTTGTAGAGATCTAATAGAGTCTAAGGATCAGCACGATAGACCCAACCTTACACCTGAACCTTGAATAGATGAATTTTAAATCACTTTTTTGTCCCTCACGAATATATCTCCATTGGTACAATATATTACTCCATTCAAACCGAGAAATACAATAGATATGAAAGATAAAATAAAAGATAGATTAAAGTGTTATGTGTAAAGGTGGAAAGAACTACATCTGGAATAGATGTAGTTTGTGTTAGCCATATTAACATGACTATCCATCTAATGACTTCCGTCATTTGATGTTGTTAACTAGGCCAGCTCCTAGATTTGGGGAATTATTATTCCATAGCAATATTTTAACGGGGGTATAATATTAAGGGAAAAAAGAAAAGGGGGTGGTAATAGAAAAAGGAAGGGGAAAAGGATAGGATTAATCCTATAAAAGTATCTATATCTAAAGATGACTTAAAAATCTAAGTAATATTAAACATATCAAATATAAAGGCTATATAAAAAAGAAAAATAACATACAATTAAGTCAATTCAAAAAAGGAAAATCAGTTGTTAATTATTTAGTAAATAGTGATTAGTAATAGTGAACAATCTTAATTAATAAAAAGAAAGGGAACAATAATCCTAATAATAAAACCGCGTTGTGATCTTAAAGTATATGTTATTTATTTATGTTAGTTATATGTTAGGACTAATTATCAATTATCAATATCCAGATAACAATTTCGGATCTCATTTTATTCCTCTCCATTCCGTTCGACATTGTCCATTCCATCAAGTCCAATATTATCTTGTAGAATCTCACTGGGTGTTAAGAGTCCATGTTGGATATCTAAAAAGTAGTAAAAGTCAATATATTTGCTTGTAGATACTCTTCAGGTCTTGAACTGTTGGGCAAATTCCAAAGCAGCTGCTGGGGTTTTAAAGAAGTGTTCGGCGTTGTTATAAGTAACTCTTAGGATAGCTGGATAATTCAAACCGTATCTCAGGTTTCCTACTCCCCTCATAAGACCTTTGGCTTCATTAAATGCTTTCCGTTTCCTGGCGACCTCTGGTGGATAGTCTCGATAGATACTAATCCTTTGACCTTCGAATGTCAAGCCTTTGATTCTTGAAGCTTTTCGCATAATCTCATCCAGTACAAAGTCATATTGTACCTTTAAAATCATTTGTCTCGGAGGGGCCCCTGGTCTGGTCTGGCGTCTGCTGACTCTATGAGCACGAGCTAGTAAAGGCATTTCTTCCAGAGATAGTACTTCTTTGAGTAGTTTAGCAGTGAATTCTCGAGGGCCGTCGATATTCTCTCGACCTTCAGGAATCCCCGCAATTCTCAGGTTTTGCCTTCTCTGATGTCCTTCTAGCTCAGTACATTTCTCTGTTGTTTTAGTCAGCAGGTTCATTGGGCGTTCATTTTCTGTAATCAGCTGCGCTGTAGTCAAAACACTCTTCTCACCTATTTGTTCAAGGTTCCTTATTCCAGCCATCTGGTGTTCCTGTACTTCTTCAATAGGATTAATCCTATTATGGAAGTCTTTGCTAAGCTTTTCAAGTTTTTTGTCCATCTTCTTTTCAATATCATTAAACATTTCAATAAATTCTTCCTTCAAATCATCCGCTAATTTCTTTACCTTTTTTTCAATGTTTGACTTTGTTTCCCGTTGTAATTGGTTCAGTTGATTTTTCATCTGATTCAACTGAGTATCCATCTGAGTATTCATTTGGCTTATTTCTTCCTTTATATCCTTTATTTCTTCCTTTATTTCTTCCTTTAAGCCAGCCATCTGTTGAGAAATGAAAGTTTTCAATTCCTCACCTTCCATTTTTGTCCCTGATTTTTTGGATACATCCTCCAGGGATCGGGTCCTACTCGACTCCGAGGCTTCAGTTGGGCCTTCTCCCGGTCTCTGCCGGGTTGGTCGACCTTTCCCCTTGTCGGTAGGGCTCCGTGCCGTCGACATAGTTAGTCGCGCGCCTGATGACGTCACTCGGCACAGTCGGTGAAGAAACGGCAGGCAGTGTGCAGCAGACAGCCGGTAAGTCCTTTTAAACCCCCGTTTTTTCCGATTTTTTTGCGGAGCTGGCTGGCGCTATCCTCTAGGTTTCCATAGCGCCACCGGAAGTCCTTAGAGGCTAATTTAACTCATACTTTTGTAAACTGTATAAAAATTAAAAAATTTTGGACGGATATTTTTTACATTATTTCTGTTGTTAATATCCAATTGGACCCCGATCCAAAACTAATAATAAGGAATGTCAGAACAAAACATAACACTTAAAATAAACCAAAGATATTTCCTTGATTATAGTATAATTGGGAAAAAATTAATATTAACATTTTGGAAAAACCCAACAACACGGACAATTAAAACGTGCATTATGGAAATGTCTGAGACCTTACATTTGGAAAAAAAATGGACTTGTCTTAATTCACAAATCAGAAGTATTTGCTAGAATATGGTCTCCATTTATTGATTTTCTGAAAGGGTAAATCGGTTCAGCACTGAAGCTTGGCTGAAACTTGAATCCAGTACTGGATGAATAATCACTCTCTTTAATCTATGGACCTATCTCCAAAATTGGGTTATTGATAATCTTTTTAATTTATTTTTCTCCCTTCCGTCTCTACTAGCTTATAGATTCCTTTTTCTCTTCCCTTATTTCTTTTCTCTCTATAGATCTATCTTTCAAAAAATCTATGCAAAATAAACAGAAGCTGTGTTAATATGTAACTGGTAAACAAATCGTGTTTTGGTTATGATATGTATATACTTCTAATAAAAATATTTAAAATAAAACGAAACACAATTACCGCATGAGAATAGTCACACTGCTTCACCCTTGGGATACTAAATGTAACGGCTCTGCAAACCTGTTGGCTAATCTGTGATTGGGTTTCCGTGCATGGAAGGAAGGCGCAGTGGCACAGATGGTAGAGTTGCACAACACCAGAGACCCAGGTTTGATCCTCGACTCTGCTCAATTTACCTATATAACCATATAACAATTACAGCACGGAAACAGGCCCTCTCGGCCCTTCCAGTCCCTGCCGACGATTTATTTTCCCCTGGTCCCATCTACCTGCACCCAGACCATACCCCTCCATTCCCTCTGGGTCGGTGGAGGTCCCCTCGTTTCAGAGGCCTACTGAGGGTGTTGGCATGCCAGATGATTAGCTCCCCTGGTAGTGTGCCCCCAGAGACGGGGGATGAGGAGAGTCAGTCCGAAGGAAAAGGTTCAGGGGCTTTAGCGTTCCAGTCTGTGCTCCGCATCAGAGCCAATGGAGGTGCTGGGGGGTGTGCTGCCTCGCCAGCTGAGTTGGCAGGGGAGAGTCTAAAAGCAAGTGGAGATTCTCTGGGGGTTGTAAGTGGAGAGGGTACTCTGGGTGCTGTGGGGGTCGGGGCTATTTCTGGTGGAAATCCTTTTTCAGATTCCAGGGATGCCAGTGTACCATGGGCCCTGGGGGTGCCTCTCGTTTTTTCTTCCCCAGGTCCAGATGTGGAGGGTGATGGGAGAGTGCAGGAGCCCAGCCATTCAGTGGGCTGCTTGTTGCGGTCAGGGATTTCGGGATCCATCCCCGACATTGATCCTGGCGGTGGTGTCATGCCGGAGGAGGGGGTGTGTGACGAGACCAGTTTGCGTAGTGGGGTCTGTGAACTTTCAGAGAGTTCTGGTCTTTCAATTTCTGACAACGACCTTGGGTGCTGTGTTGCTGAGGTTGTTGTTTCAGGTACGAGTTCCACAGAGGGAGTGTTCTTGAGTCTACGGGGAGTGTGAGGGTCTCAATCTGAAGGGAGTAGGAGACAACCGTGGCTGACAAGAGAAATTACGGCTAGAATAAAACTAAAAGAAAAGATGTATAACACAGCAAAGAGTAGCCGGAAGCCAGAGGATTGGGAAAAATTCATAGGACAACAGAAGGAAACAAAACGGGCAATACGGGCTGAAAAGATGAAGTATGAGGGAAAACTGACAAGGAATATAAAGAAGGACAGTAAAAGCTTCTTTAGATATTTTAAGAGAAAAAAGTAGCAAAGTCAAATGTGGGTCCCTTGAAGGCAGACACGGGTGAAATAATTATGGGCTACAAGGAAATGGCAGAAGAGTTGAATCGGTACTTCGGATCTGTCTTCACTAAGGAGGACACAAACATTCTCCTAGATGTACTGGAGGACAGAAGATCTAAGGGGGTAGAGGAACAGAAAGACATTTTCATTAGGCGAGAAATAGTATTGGATAGGCTAATGGGACTGAAGGATGATAAATCCCCTGGGCCTGATGGTCTGCATCCCAGGGTCCTCAGGGAGGTGGCTCTAGAAATAGTGGGCACATTGGTGATCATTTTCCAATGTTCAATAGATTCAGGATTAGTTCCTGTGGATTGGAGGATAGCTAATGTTATCCCACTTTTCAAGAAAGGAGCGAGAGAGAAAACGGGGAATTACAGACCAGTTAGCCTGACTTCGGTGGTGGGAAAGATGCTGGAGTCAATAATTAAAGAGGTAATAATGGGACATTTGGATAGCAGTAAAATGATTAGTCCAAGTCAACATGGATTTATGAAAGGGAAATCATGCTTGACTCATTTTCTGGAATCTTTTGAGGATGTGACAAGTAAAATGGATGAAGGGGAGCCAGTGGTTGTAGTGTACCTAGACTTTCAGAAAGCATTTGATAAGGTCCCGCACGCAAGACTGGTGACTAAAATTAGAGCATATGGTATTGGGGGTAGGGTGTTGACATGGATAGAAAATTGGTTGGCACACCGGAAGCAAAGAGTAGGTGTGAACGGGTCCTTTTCAGAATGGAAGGCAGTGGCGAGTGGAGTGCCTCAAGGCTCAGTTTTGGGGCTGCAACTGCTTGCCATAAATATTAATGATTTGGAAGAGGGAATAAGGAGCTACACCACCAAGTGTGTGGCTGACACAAAGCTGGCTGGCAGTGTGAACTGTGAAGAGGATGTTAGGAGGTTGCAGGGTGAACTGGACAGGCTGAGTGAGTGTGCAGATGCGTGGCAGATGCAGTATAATATAGACAAATGTGAGGTTATCCACTTTGGTGGCAAAAACAAGGGGGCAGATTATTATCTCAATGGGGTTAGGTTATGTAAGGGGGAGGTGCAGCGAAACCTAGGTGTCCTTGTACACTGGTCACTGAAAGTTGGCATGCAGGTACAGCAGGCAGTGAAGCAAGCTAATGGAATGTTGGCCTTCATAACAAGAGGATTTCAGTATAGGAGTAGAGAGGTTCTTCTGCAGTTGTATGGGGCTCTGGTGAGTCCACATCTGGAGTATTGTGTACAGTTTTTGTCTCCTAAGTTGCGGAAGGACATCCTTGTGATTGAGGCAGTGCTGCGTAGGTTCACGAGATTGATCCCTGGGATGGCAGGACTGTCATATGAGAAAGGATTGAAAAGACCAGGCTTATATTCACTGGAGATTTGAAGGATGAGGGGAGATCTTAAAGAAATATATAAAATTATAAAATGACTGGACAAGCTAGATGCAGAAAAAATGTTCCCAATGTTGGGCTAGTCCAGAACCAGGGGCCACAGTCTTAGAATAAAGGGGAGGTCATTTAAGACTGATGTGAGAAAAAACGTTTTCTCCCAGAAAGTTGTGAATGTACGGAATTCCCTGCCAGAAAGGGCAGTGGAGGCCAAATCACTGGATGAATTTAAGAAAGAGTTAGATAGAGCTCTAGGGGCTAGTGGAGTCAAGGGATATGGGGAGAAGGCAGACACAGGTTATTGATAGGGGACGATCAGCCATGATCACAATGAATGGTGGTGCTGGCTCGAAGGGCCGAATAGCCTCCTCCTGCAACTATTTTCTATGTAACATCCTTGCTATAGCAGAGTGAGCAAAACTGGACACGGTGCTGCAAAACACTGAGTCTGGAGAAGGGATCCGACCTGAAACTTCACCCATTCATTCTCTCCAGTGATTCTGCCTGTCCCGCTGAGTTACTCCACCATTTTGTGTCTTATTCTCCAGCATCCGCAGTTGCACCCAACATATTTTGTCTGCTCCATTGCGAAATCTCCTCAAGGTACCCCGACTTTGAGAACATTCTTCTCCTCTCTGACGGGAGATCTGGAGTCTGAAGAAGGGTTTCGACCCGAAATGTCACCTTTTCCTTCTTCCAGAGATGCTGCCTGTCTCACTGAGTTACTCCAGCATTTTGTATCTTCAGTGTAAACGGGCATCTGCAGTTCTTTGAAGATAGACACAAAATGTGTCTCCAAATGTGACCATCAGTACATCAGTCCACCTATACAATGTTTGCAGAACCAAATGCAGCGAGTTGACAGCAAATTATAGTGTTTATAATTTTTGGCTCCTCTTGAAAGTTCCATACATGTCACAGGAGGCAATGATTTTTTTTCGTGGAAGAGAGGAAGATTTAATCGTTGTTGTCCTTTGGCAGGAGTTTGAGGTTTTAGCCCAAATTAAGCTTTTGAAGTCTTCCTGTAACATATACTGCATCAGCCCCGTCCAAAATGAGCTCAAGTGGTTCCGCAGCCAACAGTATTTCACTGATGATGAAAGGTAAGAAGCTTTGGAAGAACATTTTTTGTTCTTGTCTAAACGTGGATGTAATCTTAGATGTAATCTTAGATATAATCTTTGGCACTTGGTCCAAAGTGCCTATTTCCGCGCTGTATCTCTAAACTGGCATTGTAAATCTGCACGAGAGTCGAGGGTGACCGTATGTACCTAAAATGGAACAATAACATTATTTCTAGCAGCAGCACAATGGGTCGTAAACGCTGTACCATAGATTGCATAATAAATTATATATGTTTAGTTTAGAGACACAGCATGGAAACAGGCACTTTGGCCCACTGCATCCTCACCGACCAGCAATCCCCGCACATTAACACTACCCAACATAAACGTGGGACAATTTTGACATTCATACCAAGCCAATTAACCTACAAACCTGTACGTATTTGGAGTGTGGGAAGGAGCCAAATATGTTAGAGAAGATTCACGCAGGTCACAGGGACAAAGCACAGATTCAGTACAGACAGCACCCGTAGTCAGGATTGAATCTGGGTCCCTGGCGCTGTGAGGCAGCAACTCTATCGCTGCGCCACCGAGCCACCCTGTAATGAGCCATGTTCTCTTGCCAGAGAATAAATACCACCCGGCCAAATGGATTTTTGTGCAAGCATTGAATTTGGCAGAATAACTGCATTAATTTGTCCAATGTGTTTGTTTGCCATTCTGTAGCTACAACATATCTGTTGACATGGAACCACGCATCGATAAAAGTCTCACATCTGCAAAGCCCAGGAAGAGCACGGTGAAGCATCTCCGTCTTTGTAAAATAAAATAACACTGCACCTGGTTAACCCAGAGAGCTCGGGTTTTTCATTGATGTGTAGGAAGGAGCAGAACTGCAGATGCTGGTTTGAACAGAAGGTAGACACACAAAGCTGGAGCAACTCAGTGGGTCTGGCAGAATCTCTGGAGAAAAGGAATGGGTAACGTTTTGGGTCCAGACCCTTCTCCACACTGAAAGTCACGGGTGAGGGAAATAAGAGATATTGAAGACATTTGAAAGCAGATGATGATCAAGGAAATGTGGATTGGTTCATTCAAAGGTAAACACTAAATGATGGAGTAACTCAACGGGACATAGACACAGACAAAGAAAATAGGTGCAGGAGGCCATTTGGCCCTTCAAGCCAGCACCGCCAAGTATTGTGATCATGGCTGATCGTCCCCAATCAATAACCCGTGCCTGCCTTCTCCCCATTTACCTTGATTCCACCGGGCCCTAGAGCTCTATCTAACTCTCTTAAATCCATCCAGTGATTTGGCCTCCACTGCCTTCTGTGGCAGGGAATTCCACAAAATTCACAACTCTCTGGGTGAAAAAGTTTGTCTCACCTCAGTCTTAAATGATCGTCCCTTTATTCTAAGACTGTGGCCCCTGGTTCTGGACTCGCCCAACATTGAGAACATGTTTCCTGCACCTAGCTTGTCCAGTCCTTTTATAATGTTATATGTTTCTATAAGATCGCCCCTCATGAGAAGTTTAGGGGTAACGTGAGGGGGAACTTCTTTACTCAGAGGGTGGTGGCTGTGTGGAATGAGCTTCCAGCAGAAGTGGTGGAGGCAGGATCGATTTTAACATTTAAAAGTAAAGTGGATAGGTATATGGACGGGAAGGGAATGGAGGGGTATGGTCTGAGTGCAGGTAGATGGGACTAGGGGAAAACAAATGGTCAGCACGGACTCGAAGGGCCGAGAGGGCCTGTTTCCGTGCTGTTATTGTCATATGGTTATATGGTTATATGATTATCCTTCTAAATTCCAGTGAATACAAGCCTAGTCTTTTCAATCTTTCCTCATATAACAGTCCTGCAATCCCAGGGATCAATCTCGTGAACCTACGCTGCACTGCCTCAATCACAAAGATGTAATTCCTCAAATTAGGAGACCAAAACTGTACACAATACTCCAGATGTGGATAACCTCACATTTATCTATATTATACTGCATCTGCCACGCATCTGCCCACACATTCAACCCGTCCATGTCACCCTGCAATCTCCTAACATCCTCTTCACAGTTCACACTGCCACCCAGCTTTGTGTCATCCGCAAACTTGTTAGTGTTGCTCTTAATTCCCTCTTACAAATCACTAATATATCTGGTAAACAGTTGCGGCCCCAACACCGAGCCTTGCGGTCAGGGCCGGCCCTAGGCCGATTGGACCGATTTTTCCAAATTGGGTCAATTTTCCGTATTTCAGATGGAAATACAAATTTGCTTGGTTAAACAAAGATTAAAAAAGCATTCGCCATACAGATTTTTTTACAAAACGATCCACATTCTTCAGTAAATGCGTTAAATTGTGTCACTCGCTGTCGCCGGAGCTGCCGAGACTCTGGTCTGGACCTCGGCGGGGGGAGGGGGTGTGGGCGTCTACAGGGCAGCAAGCCCCAGCACCGCAGTATACAACGCGAAACGCCGGGAGCGGGCAGGCGGGCGGTGTGTGCGTGAGAGGGAGGGTGGGCGAGAAAGGGTCAGATTTGTATGCAATCGGTGGCGTACCGACCCGCTCTTGGTCGGGGGGCATAGAGATAAAAGACCTGAAGCAGAAACGAAAGACAACAGGCAGGATAAGTGCGAGAGGGAGACAATCTGTTGATAGACAGATCTGGGGGTTGTGTTAACTCGTTCGGTGCCAGTACAACAGCAGACCATGTTGGAGGTTTGAGTCTGTGTTAACATTGGAGTCTGGGTTAATGTCCGGGCCGGGGTACGGGTGGGATTTAACTCTGTCTGTCTGGCTGTGTGTCTGTCTGTGTTCTATGTGTGTGTCTGTGTGAGTGTCTGTCTGTGTGTGTGTGATTCTGTGTCTGTGTATATCTCTGTGTTTCTGTGTGTGTGTGCCTCTGCGTCTGTGTGTGTGTGTGTATGTGTGACTTTGTGTCCGTGTATGTCTCTGTGTTTCTATGTGTATGTGTCTGTGTGTGTGTGTCTGTGAGTGTGTGTATCTGTGGCTGTGTGTGTGATTCTGTGTCCGTGTATGTCTCTGTGTTTCCGTGTGTGTCTGTTTCTGGTCTCCGTGGCTGTGTTTGTGTGACTCTATCTGCGTGTGTGTCTATGTCTCTGTGTGTGTTTCTGTGTGTGGCTGTGTTTGTGTGTCTCTGTCTGTGTGTGTGTTTATGTGTGTGTCTGTGTTTCTGTGTATCCGTGGCTGTGTTTGTGTGTCTCTATCTACGTGTGTGTCTCTGTCTGTGTGTGTGTGGCTGTGTGTCTGTGTTTCTGTGTCTCTGTGGCTGTGTCTGTGTGTCTCTATCTGCGTGTGTGTCTCTGTCTGTGTGTGGGGGGGGGGGGGTGGCCATAGAGAGACAGAGATGGGGGGTTTCAGTTGCAAACCACACGTTTTCAATTAAGAGTTGGACACGATTACTGTCAATACGAGCAGCTCACGGAGCAGTCAGAATGAGAAACACTGCTCAGCTCACACACACACTCGTGGAGTGAACTGTGGATATAAACGTGGCTGGGGGTACAGGAGTGGGGGGGCGGAGAGAGAATATGAGAGAGAAGATAGAGAAAGGGGGGGAGAAAGGAGAGAGAGAGAGGGGGGAAGAGAGAGAGGAAATTGGAGAGAAGAGAGAGAGAGAGAGGAAGGAGGGAGAGGGAGAGATAATAGTAAGATTAAACGAGAACTTACCAGTTCGAAGTTTGATCGTTATTTTATGAGGAGTTACGATGAGGGATTACGTGAAGAACCCGCCTCACGCTGGCAAAGGCATACTTCAAAGCAGCGGCATGAAAAACACAGAACACCAAAAGCCGGAGTAACATAGTAAGGCTTCATAAAAAGACTTAGAACTACCATTTGATCATTTATTTTATGAGGGCGGGAGTGGAGGGCACGTAATCCCTCATCGTAACTCCTCATAAAATAACGATCAAACTTCGAACTGGTAAGTTCTCGTTTAATCTTACTATTTTACTTCGGAGTCACGTGAGTGACTACGTGAAGATTTTAAAGCTTTCTGTGTTTTTTATGTCGTAGAATTAATCCGTACGACAGTCCGGCTAAGTAAACACATACATGAGAAACCAGACTAATGTTAGATCATTTCACAATTAACTTTTTTAATGGTTTAAAGACCATATAATAACCCTCCTTATATCTGAGGGAAATGATTACAAGCGATAAAAGATAGAAGTGACTACACAACTGATTATAGCAATTAATAGTAAACAAAGCAGGTGATTATAGTGCTCCCAACACCGCGTGTCCAAAGCTTGTCATAGTGTGAACAGGTTTATTGTAGAACTTTGAAAAAGTTTCTTCTTTACTCCACCCTGCGACTTTTAAAATATGCTCGAGAGGTACGTCCCGCCCCTTCGCCGCGGACGTAGCTGCCGCCCTGGTGGAGTGAGATTTGAACACATCAGTGTCTACTCCCGCTAAAACCAACACCTGTTTTCACCCATTTTGAGATAGTTTGAACTGAAGCTTTTGTGTGTGGTTTTTTGTGCGTAACCATTAACGTTTTTTCATTTCCTCGAAGGGTGTCAGTAACTTTAATATATTGGTTCAAATGTTTAACCACACACAAAGTAGGATCAATATGATAAGCTTGAAAGGTTACCTTTGTTCCAGATCTCCCTGGTCTGCTTTGTTTGATCAGATCATAAACATAGAACACAACATTATCTGTAGTCACATGCATACAGTCTAAACGCAACGTTTGTAAAGTTTGCACTCTTTGAGCTGAGACCAGTGACATTAACATAATTAATTTCAATGTCAATCTTTCCAATGTCAACCCTTCAATTGGAGTCCATTGTCTAAGTAGCGTAAGTACAATGCTCACATCCCAAATCTCTGTGTATCTTGGTTTGGGTGGATTAATATTAAAGATTCCTTTCATGAATCTAGATATTAATGGATGCGACCCAATTGATCTCTGATCAGTCATAAGTCCTAAATAGGACGACAAGGCACTGCGTGCAGTGTTAATGGCACTGTAACTTAAATGTTGCTCAAAATGCAAATTGGCAAGGAATTCCAAAACATTTGCAATATTTACAGTATCATAAGAAATATTTGACTGTGTGCAAAAGTCTTCCCATTTCTTAATATGTGTCCATATATTGCTTTTGTGTGCTATCTCGCCATGATGCGACTATAACTTCCATAGTTTTGTCCGACAATCCCAGCTCCTGTAGTGGTCTGGTCAAAACCTGCAGATTAATAAATTCATATATGCATACAATGGGTAAATTTCTTTAGTTACCGGATTAGTCAAGATATCACTACAGTTAGGAATCGACATATATGGTTCTTTAATCATATTCAGCATTACTGGGAACCAAGGTTGAGTTGGCCAATTTGGAACTACCAACAATCCAGAAGCAGAATCTTGTTCTATCTTCTTCAGGCATCTCTGAATCAAAGCAAATGGTGGAAAAGCATAAAAGAACATCTTTCCCCAGTGTAATGAAAAAGCATCTACTGCTACTGCATCTGGATCGTGTTCCCAAGACACATAAGTAGGCAATTGATGATTAAGCCTAGATGCAAACAAATCAATTTCTGGCAACCCAAATCGGTTCACAATATTCTTAAATATTGCTGGCTTAAGCATCCATTCCGTATTATCTTTAAAAATCCTGGACCACATCTGCTACCACATTGTCCTTACCTGGAATGTAGCTTGCTGAAATCCATATTTGGCGACCAATACACCATTGCCATATCTCACTGACCAGACAATCACATGATACTGATCTAACTCCCCCCATGTGATTAATGTATGTAACAGCCGTTTTATTGTCTAACTGTATTAACACATGTAGACCTTGTTTAGCACAACAATATGCTTTAAGTCCATAAAAAGCACCCAATAACTCCAAATAGTTAATACCATAAGCTTGAAGAAACGCTTCTTCTTGAGCTTTCCATCTACCTCCACAACTGGAGGACGAATCTGTAGCCCCCCATCCGAGAGCACTAGCATCCGTTTGTAAAACCATTTCAGGCTGTTCAATCATGATATTCTTAGCAGCTTGTGGGACATTTTCAACCCACCATTGTAATTCCAACACGGCTTCTTTTGTTAATTGCATAGGCCTGTCAAAGTGACCTGCCTTCTCTTTAAGAGCCCTTATTTTGTCCCTTTGAAGATTTTGATAATGTAATGGACCAAATTCCACTGCCGGAAATGCTGCTACCAGTTTACCAATGGTTTCGCCACTTCTCGGATGGAGGGATAAGGTTTGTGAATGAGGTAATTACAAGTCATCAAAATGTCATTGGCCTTCTCTGTTGCAAAGTAACTAACATAGTCACTGAGTTAATTACAAACCCCAAAAAGTTAATTGTTTGTGCTGGCTGCAGCTGGGACTTAATTGGATGAATCAAGAACCCTAGCTTTTCAAACAAAGCTTTAGTAACTGAAACTGAGTGCTCAGCTGACTCTTGAGTATCATTAATGATCAGAATATCATCCAGATAAGCCATAACAATGTGTTTCTGTGCTCTTAATTGGGCTAAAACTGGTTTCAACAGTTTTGTAAAGAGTCTAGGAGCCGAACTCAATCCATTTGGTAAAGCTTTAAACAGCCATAATTGTCCCAGCCAATTAAATTTTAAGTACCTCCTGAAGAATTGATGAATTGCTACAGAATAATAGGCATCCTTCAAATCAATTTTAGCCATATAACACCCTGCTGAGATAAGATATTTTGCAGTACTGAATGTCTCCATCTTAAAATGTTTGTATTCTACAAACTTATTTAGATCTGTAAGGTCCAGAATAATTCTGCAACCACCATCTTTTGTATCTCTTCGAAATATATTAGAGACAAATTGATGCTTATGTTCATAAGTCTTTTCAATTACGCCTTTTCCAGATAATTTGTCAATTTCCACATTAATCTCCATTCTTTCCTCTGCAGAAAACACATAAGCATAAGCAGGTTTATTCTGTACAGGAGGATTAACCCCTTCTTTAAAAATAATAATGGCTCCCGAAACTGCTTGTAATACATATCGATCAGAAAGTAATGTTAAGCCAGGCATTATAAAATTTTTGCAATCTCCCTCCAACTGGAGAGTCATCCACAGTTTCTTTAAGGATATAAGTCTTTAATACCTCTCCGTATGAGCGTGGTGGTCTCCTTCTTCCCGAATACAGGGAAGCACTCGCCTGCACAGCACGATAGTATTTTCGTGACAAATTTCTGCCTCTATAACGAAAATCGAAACCCCTTCGGGTCGAAAAAAAACCCTTCTTTGTCCAAAGACAAAAGGTTTAACATTGCTAAAATATTTAGCTTCTTCATCCAACTCTTTCAGCTGTTTCGGCAGATTTTCTCCAAACAAATACCCAGGAGCTTGAACACCACTTTCTTGACACAGGCTTGCAAACCTAGGGTGAAATATGGGCCGAATCGCCATTTTCCTCATACAATTAATTTCATAGAACGAATTACACAATAAGCCCAAAGTATCCTTTTGAATCTTTTCCATTTCCAGATTCTCCATTTGCCTGCCATAGGCCGTAATGGCAGCAGAAATTAATTTGAGCACCTTTTGAAACTTCACTTCTTGGGCTCTCATACTTGGAGTCATAGACGTCCATATCATCGGATTCACCGTAGGCACTTCCAATGAGGCACAATTTCTTGGAGCTTTATATAATTCTGATGTTTCATTCATCACAGAATTGTGAAGTTGGTGAGATACCATATAATTTATGTTGGCAGCTAGGTTTTCTTCCATAGCCTCACCACTTCCTTCAGGTATAGCAAAATCTTGTGCTATCCCAGGCACATTAGGCCTTTTTTTTTACTTTGTGGTGTGCTTTCAAAAGCCATATAACCACCAGCAGGGTCTGCCTTCTGCAGCCCTAAATCAATTGGGATATCACCCCATGAGACGTCTTCCAGCCCAAATCCTGGGTCCGGAGTATCATATTCCCAACTTGGCCCACAGCCATATTCATCATATTCAAACCCCTCAGGGATTTTTTTGGGATTCATCTGGGTACTGTGACCCTTGTCTCATAATTGTTTGGAGAACTTTCTCCATATGCTCCATTTTTAGCCACATAGTTTTATTGTCTGGAGGTCTTTCAGTATCAGAGTCATCAGAAACCACGGGCCTCTCAGATTTCTTTTTGCATTTTTTAGGAACATTTTCCTCCGTGGTTATTATTTCTGGAGAATCTGGAAACTCACTATCGGGTAAATCGGCGGCCAACGGTATCGGAACCGGGTCCGCACTAACTTCGCGTCCCGTATTTTTACTTTCACCCCGGGAAGATCTTTTTACCCGCGAAAACTTCTTTCCCGATTTCTCCATTTTTCTTTAATAATCAGTGCTCAATCAGCACGTTAACGTGGCTCTAAATTTTACTTTTGGTTTCGTTTGCTGGAGCCACCCAGCATAACCTAAAAAACGCCCCGATCTAACTGCACTTACCTGCGGGCCGTTCCGACCGCTGCGAGGAGCTGCTCCTTACTGCAGCTCCTCCTTCCGCCGTCAGCGTTGACGTCATGCCGTTGCCAGCGTGAGGCGGGTTCTTCACGTAGTCACTCACGTGACTCCGAAGTAAAATTGGAGAGAGAAGGGAGAGAGAGAGAGAGCGGAGAGAGAAGGGGAGAGAGAGATAGAGGGGGAGAGAATTGGAGAGAGAGATAGTTCTCCCTTCTGCCTCACCACCACTGTTGGCTGCCCTTTGTGAGGTGATTGGAGACCAAAACCAGTTACCCTTTAGATCTCCCTCTCCCTACCTCTATGGAGCGAAGGATATAACCAACGTTTCGGGTCGAAACCCTTCCTCAGACCCGGCCCAAAACGTTGGCTATTTCCTTCGCTCCATAGATGCTGCCTCAAGCCCTGTCCCACTGTGCGAGTTCACACAAGAGCTCTCCCGAGTTTAAAATCACTGTGTAGCATCTCTGTCCCTATCTTCAAATTCCCACTTTGAAATAAAATGCAATTTTCGACTTAAAAATGTCGCAGCAGGATCGAGATTAGTCGATTCCCACGAATTTTCAATCATCGTTCGATTCAGTGTAATTTTCACACCGAGTTGATAGATTTTTTTAAATATACACTACATTAAAATAAATCGTTTCAAGCATATCCGGTACTAAACGCACGGACATTAAGGTGGTTTCTGACGTTACAAACTATTATAAATGAATATAATTTCAAAGTGAAATAGGAGATTTCCGTGGAAAGAATATTTAACCAGAATATGGTGAGGTCTCTGCAAAATGCTCACTTAAAACAATACGCCGTCAACTCAGGATTGTTTCTTAACCCTCTGACAGGCGTTTCAATCTCACCTCGTAGCTCGCTGTTAATCGATTCATAGCTATTAATTTTCATTCCTGGTCCGTATCGAACTTCTACAAATGCAAATGCTTCAAGTTACGCTTCTTTTATGGTGAATATATATATATTCCGTCCAAAGTTGAAATACAGAAGTTGTGACATCAGCATAGTCCTGACTTGCCTTTGGCAATGGACTCCAATTCTATAAATGATTCAAAAAAATAACATTGAAAGTAATAATGCTCATGACTTTAGTATCAGCATAAGAGTGCAAACATTGC
The DNA here is from genome assembly GCA_035221665.1 of Okamejei kenojei. NCBI lineage: Eukaryota > Metazoa > Chordata > Chondrichthyes > Rajiformes > Rajidae > Okamejei > Okamejei kenojei. The sequence continues at coordinate 43,267 of CM069174.1, forward strand.
AGTAAAAACTGATGGTTCTAGATTATTATATTCTAGATGGTTAAAACATGTTTGAAACTCAGTGGAACTAGATATTGAGATGTGGAAAATCACTCCATTAAGGAGGTAGATACATTCACAGGAATGGCACAGGATGGGCTGCTCGAGCAAAGATTCAAGGCCGCAGGAGGGTGTAAAATAAATATTAAAGTTACAAGGAACCAGTCATGGTGTCAGGTTTGGACACGGAGTGTTGGTTTCTCTGTAATTGTTGCTTTGTTTATACTATCAAATTATATTATCAATTGCTATTTTGGTGATAAATTTGCCTTTCAATGGAAAGGGCATTACTTTCATTATTTTATAATGGGAAACATTTATCACATAAACTGAGGCAATGTTTGGGAAAAAAATGTGTTAATTGCTCATTACTGTGTTGATTGAGCCAGATTGTCGTATGGAATGAGTCTACGTCATAAAAAACACAGAAGCTACAAAATCTTCACGTAGTCACTCACGTGACTCCGAAGTAAAATAGTAAGATTAAACGAGAATTTACCAGTAAGAAGTTTTATCGTTATTTTATGAGGAGAAACGATGAGGGATTACATGCCCTCCACACCCGACCCTCATAAAATAAATGATCATCTGGTAGTTCTAAATCTATGTTGAGCCTTACTATCTTACTCCGGCTATTATGTTCTGTGATTTTCATGCCGCTGCTTTGAAGTATGCCGATCAAGCGCCCCGCGGGGCTTCTTCACGTAATCCCTCATCGTTACTCCTCATAAAATAACGATCAAACTTCGAACTGGTAAGTTCTCGTTTAATCTTACTATTTCTTAGCGCTAACGGCAGTTACTTGGGAAAGATTTTTCAACATGTTGAAAAATGTCCACGAGTTAAATATACTCAGGATGTAAAAATGTGATACTTTTTAACACGTAGTCATACCATAGTAGCTCGTGAGTTTACCGCAGTATGACCTGGTGTCCTATATCACTATTGTAGGTTCATGATGGAAATAAGAATACTCTGTATATTCATTACCTTTGAATTGTAGTTTTACGTAATCCTCCCATAATTTCTGAGTTCCATTTCACAATATCTATCAGACATACAGAATGTTGCAGTGTAATATCTTGCCCAATCTTAGTTGTATCTTTCTATCTCAATACATATCACAAAATATGCCATTGTTTCAGCCACATTATGAAAAAAATAGAATGTAGGTTATTTGTTATCAGTCACCCCATCCCAGAAACAACAGTACTTAAAGAAAAACATTTGTTTTACTAATTTACGAGCATGTACCATACAGAGTCCGTTGATCCATATCCAACAAACTATTGTGATAATTGCATAAAAGGTATTATTGTCTAAGAAATTAGGTGTGGAATGATAATCCATCTCAGTACTCATTTAGGCAAGTCCCAAGCTATATATACTTTTCCCCCACCCCCAATCCCCCTCGCCCGATCTTCAATGAACCTACCATTTGACCAATCTTTTACTCAGCTGCTGTAACTTTTCCTTCCTATCAAAATTTCTGTGTCCCTATCTTCAAATTACCACTTTGAAATAAAATACAACTTTCGACTTAAAAATGTACAGCAGGATCGCTATATAAATGCAAATATATGGTATTTTATCCTGGCATTCCCCCCCCCCCCCCCCCCCCCCCCCCCCCCCCCCCCCCCCCCACCACCACCATAAAAGAAGCGTAACTTGAAGCATTTGCATTTGTAGAAGTTCGATACGGACCAGGAATGAAAATTAATAGCTATGAATCGATTAACAGCGAGCTACGAGGTGAGATTGAAACGCCTGTCAGAGGGTTAAGAAACAATCCTGAGTTGACGGCGTATTGTTTTAAGTGAGCATTTTGCAGAGACCTCACCATATTCTGTGCATATGTGTGTGTGTGTGTGTGTGTGTGTGTGTGTGTGTGTGTGTGTGTGTGTGTGTGTGTATACATATACAAATATATCAATTTTTCATATTGAATTAACCCGATAACTTCTTGGTCAGCAATTTGTCCTAAATAGGACGATAAACACTATGAGCTCTATTATTGGCTCTATCACTTAGATGCTGAGAAAAAATGCAATCCACAAGGAACTCCCATATATATAATATGATAAAATAACTTTTACTGTCTGCAAAATACTTCCAATTTCTTACAAACAAAATATTGTTTTTTAAAACTATTTCTCCAAATTGCAGGTATAACATTCCTTTTGTACATAATTGTTATATTGTTATATTAGTTAAAACTTTCATAGACCTCTTTAACCGTTAAACTGTTATAATGGTCTGGTCAAACCTGCAGATAACCAAATTCATATCTTCATACCCTGGATGAATTTGTACAACAATAAATTACGGCAACTATGAGTCATCATAACTGGTTCAACATCACTCTCAACATTAATGAGAACCATGAAGGTCCGGTTTGGGCCACCAAAGCGCCCCTGGCAGCGTCCTGCTACATTTTCCTCAGACACTGCCCTATCAGACAAAAATGAGGAACATAAAATAACATCTTTCCTCATGTAATTTAGCGAAATGCATCCACCGCTCCTGCTCTCGGTTTTCCCACGAGAACATTTGAGAGATCGGTGATTGAATCTGGATACAACCAGATTAATGGTAAGTAATCCATATTACGGACAATGTTTTTCCCCTGATTTGTTGTCTGTGACAACATTGTCCCTTCCTTAGAGATACACAGCTGAACTAAAACATTTTTAGAATATGCCGCATCTGGTTACCCAGATAATCACTTGATAATGATCTTACTTGACTCATGTGATTGATATATGCCACATTGTGGTATTGTTCACCTGATATGACATGCACACTTTCATAATAGAACAATAGGCATTTAATCCATAAAAAAACTCCTGATACTCCAATAATTAATACAAATGTTTGGAGAAACTTTCTTAGGACAATCCATTTGCAATCCCTGATATTATTGTCCGTAGTCCCCTAAACAAGGGACGTATCAAATATTAACTTGATAAGAAGAGATATTATACTTATCTTAACCCAAGTAATCACAGGAGCTATCCATCATCCAATAATACTTGCTTCAGCTTGCAACGGCTGCTAAGCTGATATATTTAAAGAAGCATGTGGAACCTTTTCTATCCGCCACTTTAATTCTGATAACGTATCCTTTGGTATTTGCATAGGCCTGTCAAAAAATGCCTGCATACTCTTATAATGCATGTGTTTTCCCTTTTTTGGAGCTATTTTACTCTTTTAAATAAGCTCCTTATCTGATGGAGGGACAAAGTTTGTCAACAAAGCAATTAGACATATTTGTATCTCGGAAAACATTTTTCCCCCTCATATGGTGCTGAATTACTCCTAAACGCAGAATAGTAATTTAGGAATGTTTATGAATGCCTAAAACATTGGATGGGTCAGGACCCTTGCCTCTCAACAGGCTTGTAATTGCTGCACTAATTTGCAGCTGACTCCTGATCAACCTTCCAACCCCATTCTAATTAATTTCAAGCACCTGTAAATATTATAATAAATTGTTACTAAATACCAATCCTTCGAGTCTTATAGTAATGATTAACAATGTGTTAATAACAACTGTTTTCCAATGTTGAAGATGCCCATTTTAATGAAATGTTTTTACACAATAAAAGTGTATTTAAAATGATGTCTTGTATGGCTTTACCACCACATCTTCTTTTTCCCTGGGGAAATTTATGATACAAATTTACGCACCTCTTCTTTATTGGAGATAGTTTGGGTGCAAACCTAAAATCAATTTTTAGGTTTTCCTATACAGGTGAACCAATTCCTTCTAAAAATGTTTGTAGATCCTTTACACATTCAAATAAATCAACCTTTGTTATGCCATATCATTGATCATAACGCACCTGTAAGCTCCCACAATTGGAGATTTCATCAACTTCTTCTGTAACAAGTTTTTGCACCTCTTCAAATGTACATGAAGCCTTTTCTTCCCAATCATATGGGTTCACATAAGGCTGTGTTGGATAAATATTTATTTATCATACTCCTGCCTTTGTTTTGATCCATTATCAAATCTTTACATTGGATCATAATTTTTCCAAAGTTTAATGACTAATAGTCTTTCCTTTGTAATCAATGTCTTTGATTTATCCTGAGGCTGGTTTACTCCATAATAATCAGGAGTTTAACATAACTTGATCTGTTTTGACCTGCAAATCTAAAGTGCAAAATTGGTCCCAATAACAATTACATATATATATTTATTTTATATATTTTTATCCCATTGAGCTCCACAAACTAATGGAAATTTGTATTTTTATTTTAAATGTTTTGGCTATTGCACGATGTTTCATTTGTTTTACATAAGTAGTGATGTCACGCACCAGCTTGAAATACTTTGAAATCGTATTTCCTTATGTCTCCATATGATTGAGACTCGGGTACCATAATCGGATTCACCGTTGATACCTTAATACAACATAAAAAGTTTTATCAATAACTCTGCTGTTTCAACCATAACAGCTTTGGTGAGAGACCAATTAATGTTGGTTTCCATGGTTACTTTCCATGGCCTCACTCCTTCATTCAGGTATCGTAGCTAGTACACCTGTATATATATTTGTGCTGTGGTGGGTACTTTATGACCAGCCAACACTATCAATGCACCTTTAGGGTCAGTTTTTACATATTATTTTACTGCCTTGCTTACCCCTGAGTTGTTCCTCAAGGAGACTACCTCCAAAACAATCCGAGGTAGATATTCCCATATTGATAAATTCCACCATATATATTAATATATGGAAACCCCTCAGGGTCTGTTTTTGGGAATATTCTGGGCCTTTTTAAACCCTTTAGTTGAATGTTTTTATTTTTGGAGTATTTCTCCATTAATTTTAAGCCATAAAGCTTTTTTGTCTGGAGGCCTTTTTATTAGAACTTTTTAAATCATGGCCTCTCTGACTTTTATATTTTTTCCTCCCCACTGGAGTTTTTCCATCTGGAGTTTTTTCTTTTCTTTTTAACTTTTAAACTCCGTTTTTTCACCCGAAGTATTTATTTTCCTTTTTATCTTTTAAACTCTGTTTTTTCCCCCCGGAGTATTTTATTTTCTTTTTAACTTTTAAACTGCGTTTTTCCTCATAGCCAAAATTATGTGGAGCAACTAAAGTCTCCCTAACGGTAATTTTAACGGCCACCGGTATCGGAACCGGCTCCGCACTAATCTGCCGTCCCGATCGCTGAGTTTTCCCCTGGGACCCTTTTTAAACTCCGTTTTTCCCCCCGGAGTTTATTCTTTTCATTTTAACTTTTATTTTATTTTTTCTTTTTAACTGTTGGTGGCTCTATACACCAGCCACGGAGTTTGGATATGCCCTGCAAGTATTTCAACTGCACTTACCTGCGGGCCCGTACCTACCGCTATAGAGGAGCTGCCTCTGCAGCTCTTGCTCTGCCGTCAGCGTCGACGTAATGCCGATCGAGCGCCAGGCGGGGCTTCTTCACGTAGTCACTCACATGACTCCGAAGTAAAATGGCATGTTGGCCTTTATAACAGTAAGAATTGAATATAGGAGCAAAGAGGTCCTTCTGCAGTTGTACAGAGTTCTAGTGAGACCGCACCTGGAGTATTGTGTACTGTTTTGGTCTCCTAATGAGAGGAAGGACATTCTTGCTATTGAGGGAGTGCAGCGTAGGTTTACAGGGTTAATTCCCGGGATGGCGGGACTGTCATATGCTGAGAGAATGGAGCAGCTGGACTTGCACACTCTGAAGTTTAGAAGGATGAGAGGGAGATCTCATTGAAACATATAAGATTGTTAAAGGCTTGGACACATAAGATGCAGGAAACATGTTCCGGATGTTGGGGGAGTCCAGAACCAGAACAGTTTAAGTATAAGGAGTAAGCCATCTAGAATGGAGACGAGGAAACACTTTTTCTCACAGAGAGTATTGAGTCTGTGGGATTCTCTGCCTCAGAGGGCGGTGCAGGCAGGTTCTCTGGAAGCTTTGAAGAAAGAGCTAGATAGGGCTCTTAAACATAGCGGAGTTAGGGGATATGGGGAGAAGGCAGGAACGGGGTACTCATTGGGGATGATCAGCCATGACCACATTGAATGAATGTGATATGAAAGTTAATTAGGTGTCAAATTAAATTTCTTTTTATGCTTTATCTGATGGGATAAATTGAAGAGCTGATTTAAAAATCTCAAAATTATGTAACGTTGCTAGAAAATGTACCTGCATCTTGGAGGCCGAAGGTGAGGTTGTCAGCCAAGAAAGATAGACTTCGTTATCCCTCAGTACAGCTACATCAAGAATGATGTTGCTGTACTGAGGGATAGCCAAGTCTATCCCTCATTGCTAGCAGCTGATGGGAAGTGGCTGTAAAGTGGGAAGCGGCTGTAAAAGGACAGCTCTGCTCGGGGGGGGAGGAGTTCCTTTCAGAGCATGTAGATTGTCTGTCCAGGGGTAAATTTGCGGGGAGGGCAGGAGGGCTGAGAAGGAGAGGGTCGGCCGGGGATCATCCAGCTCAAGAGCGGGTCAGCGGGCGATGGATAACCGGACAGCGGGCAGTGGAGCTTACTCCATATGTCAGTGCGTGTAACCTCAATTGATCCCTTGATCTCGCTGACACATGAGTAAGCTCCACCGTCCGCTGTGATGTTATCCACACCCGCTGACCCGCTCCGCTATATGATCTTTGCTCTTGAGCTGGTCCCCTCACGGTTCAGACGGAGAGCACTGCCAGAGGTGAGCGGGCTGGCAGAAGATGCTGAGATGGCAATCGGTCCCGCTGTCCAGTGATGGAGGCCACTCGTAGCCACGTGAGCTGCTTCCCTCCCCGGCCACAATGTGCTGGCTCCGCGCCCGGAACGCTGCGGCAGCAGTGAGTGAGTGGGATACTGGCATGAACCCCACCCTCTACTTTTCAACGCTCCTTCCCTCCCCGCAACTTTACCCCTGGCTAGACTCCTCACACGCTGTGAAAGGAACTCTCCCCGAATTGTCATGTTACTCACGACACGTGACTCAATTATAATTATTTATTTATATTTATATGAACATTTTTCCCAATTGGGCCCCGCACCTCCTAAGGCAGGCCACCACAGCAGCAACTGCTCCCTGACACCCTGTGGGTCACTGGGCTCTTGAATGGGCACACATTGCCCACCCCTGACCTGCCTCAGCTTCAGGCTGACAGGCCATTAAACATCACAAAGTCTTCAACTTTCACACATATTTAGGGACAAAAATATTGAAAATATACTAAACTATTAAAGTAAAATCAGAATATTAAAACAAAGTCAGATTTTGCAAAAGTTAATTTGATGAACTTAAAGCAGAGAAGTCTTGTTATAACTATGAAGTGTGTTGTTGAGGCCACACCCTGGCCACGCTCTCATCTTGCTGCTACCATCGGGAAGAAGGTGCAGGAGTCTGAAAACTGCGACCACCAGGTTGAAGAATAGCTTCTTCCCAGCAACTATCAGGCTGTTGAACACTGCACAACACTAACCTCAGCAACCACGATGTTCCATCGACTGTGTCTTTGGTTGCACTACAGACTTTGGTGTTTGCACTATTACAGTTACCTAGTGTTGTGGTTATTAATTAATCATATCTCCTTGTAAATGATGTTATAGAGGTGTATAAAATCATGATGGCAATAAGTAGGGTAAACGTGAATGGTCTTTTCCCAAGTGTTGGGGAATCATGAACCAGAGGACATAGGTTTAAGGGAAGAGGGGAAATATTAAAAGGAACTTGGGAGCATTTTCGTATTCGTATTCAGAGGATGGTGGGCCCATGGAACATGCTGCCAGTGGATGTAGTTGAAGCAGGGAATATAACTGCATTAAAAAGAGACATGGACAGTGTCGAGCAACTGACACATACTCCCAGTAAAGATCCAACAGGTTTATTGGCAGATTATGAAGTTACACAGCATGTTGGCATCTCTGTGTCTGCATCACGACTGGCAGCTTGTGTCAGGAGCCGTTAGTATGGATGGTGCCGGTATGATAAAAGCCCGGACTGGAATATAGATAACAGTGGTGGGTAGCATTTGTGTGTTAGTATTGGTTAACATATAAGTAGCGCAGATATACAGACAGGGACATGGAAAGGTTTAGAAGGAAATGGGCCAAGCACGGACAAATGGGACGCCCATAACTGGGGGATCTTAGCCGACATGAATGAATTGGGCTGAAGGGTTTTTCCTGCTGAATGACTACACATGATCTATATCCCTCCGTTCCCTGCAGGTCTCCGATGCCACTATTGTATCTGCTTCCTCACCATCCATGGCAGGATATTCCAGCCACCCATCACCCTCTGTGTAAAACACTAGACCCACACATCTCCTATAAACTTTGTCTCGCTCATCTTAAAGCTGTTCCATCTTGTGGATGATAATGGTGCATTGGGAAAGAAGATCAATAGACAAAAGGTGCAGGAGTAGAGGACATGCAGCCCTCGAGGTAGCACCGCCATTCAATGTGATCATGGCTGATCATCCCCAATCAGTATCCCGTTCCTGCCTTCTCCTCATATCCCCTGACTCCCCTATTTTTAAAAGCACTATCTAGCTCTCTCTTGAAAGTATCCAGAGAACTGGCCCCCACCGCCCTCCGAGGCAGAGAATTCCACAGACTCACAACTGTGTGGAAAAGTGTTTCCTCGTCTCCGTCCAAATGACTTACTCCTTATTCTTAAACTGTGGCCCCTGGTTCTGGACTCCCCCAACATCGGGGACTTGTTTCCTGCCTGTAGCGTGTCCAAACCCTTAACAATCCTATATGTTACAATGAGATCCTCTCTCATCCTTCTAAGCTCCAGAGTGTACAATCCCAGCCCCTCTATTCTCTCAGCATATGACAGTCCCGCCATCCCAGTAATTAACCTGGTGAACCTACGCTGGGCTCCCTCAATAGCAAGAATGTCCTTCTTCAAATTAGGGGACCAAAACTGCACACAATACTCGAGATGTGGTCTCACTAAGGCTCTGTACAACTGCAGAAGGACCTCTTTGCTCCTATACTAGACTCCTCTTGTTATAAAGGCCAACATGCCATTTGCTTTCTTCACTGCCTGCTGTACCTGCATGCTTACTTTCATAGACTGATGACCAAGGACCCCCAGATCCCGTTGTACTTCCCCTTTTCACAACTTGACACAATTTAGATAGTAATATGGCTTCCTGTTTTTGCTACCAAAGTGAATAACCTCATTAAATTAAACTTCATCCACATTAAATTTCATCTGCCATGCACCTGCCCACTCCCCCGACCTGTCCAAGTCACCCTGCATTTTCATAGCATCCTCCTCACAGTTCACACTGCCACCCAGCGTTGTGTCATCTGCAAATTTGCTAATGTTAATTTGAATCCCTTCATCCAAATCATTGATGTACATTGTAAATAGCTGCGGTCCCAGCACCGAGCCTTGCGGTACCCCACTAGTCACTGCCTGCCATTCTGAAACTGACCCGTTAATCCCTACTCTTTGTTTCTTGTCTGACAACCACCTCTCTATCCTACGCTTGGTCTCACCAATGTAGATCAGCTGACATATAGAGCAGCGGATGCAATAGATGAGGTTGGAGGAGGTGCTGGTGAACCTCTGTCGCACCTGGAACGACTGCTTGGGTCCTTGAATGGAGTTGAGGGAGGAGGTAAAGCGACAAGTGTTGCATCTCTTGTGGTTGCAATGGAAAGTGTCTGGGGAAGATGTGATGCGGGAGGGAAGGGAAGAATTGTCCTGGGAGTTACGGAGGGAGCGGTGCTGGATGCGATGTGCTGGCTCCAGCAGGACCTCGCATTGATTCTCCCGAAAATTCGGGCCTCACTCACACAGACCTGCAACGGATCCCAACTATACTTCATCCTCCGGATGAATCACCTCTTCAATCAATGATTCCTGGCCCACCTTAACTCCACCAAGGACCTGAAACTAGCCCGCCTCCAGGCCGCTCCTACCACCGACACTCCGCGACTGGACCGCCCGCAGGCCCCAGGCCCCACCTCTGGCCCGCGCCACCTGCCCGAGTCCCGCGACACCATCTTGGCCACGAGGAGCGGCTCCAGCACTCACCAAGCACTAACCTCATCTGGCCTTTGTCCAACCATCTGCCCCTCAAAACCCCCCTCACCTCGGCGTCAGCGTTCAACGTTCCGACCATCCCGACCATCCCGACCACGGGTGAACAAGGGAGGAGGAAGAGGAGGAGGACTGTGTGAACTGTATTGCCTTCCACCCAGGCACGTGCCATGAGTAATTACTCAGGATAGGCACTCAGTCAGTTAAAAATCAAAAAACGTGCATGCGCAGATTGTTCTCTCCGTAAACAAATAAAATAAAGATGAAAACATTAACAAGTCAATTTGCCCAAGGCTTCCTAATCTCCTTTATTCTGAATTACTGAAGGAGGGGGTGAAGGGTGATGGCAGGTGGAGAGATGGTGGGAAAAACGGGAACACACGGAAAAGTTGAATCAGTTGCCATCTAATTGAATGACCACACTTGTTCAAGGGACCAATTGGGGGGAGAGTTCCTTTCACAGCGTGTGGAAAGTCTGTGCCAGGGGTAAAGGTTCGGGGAGAGCAGGATGTTGAGAATGAGGGGGTCGGGGATAATGCCAGTAACTCACTCACTTACCGCTGCTGCGGGGCCCCAGGCGTGGAGCCACCACATTGTAGCCGGGGATAGAAGCAGCTCGGGTAGCTGCGAGCGGTCGCCGGGACCCGACAGTCAAACTGTCCGCCACTTCACCGCTCACCTCTGGCAGTGCTCTCCGTCTGAACAACTCTCACCTGCCGCTCGCTCATGTCAGCGGCTTCCTGCAAATCCTTAAATTCCCATCGCTCTGTCGGAATTTAAGGATTTGCGGGACATGAGTGAGGCCAGCGAGTGGCAAGAGAGAGGTTTTGCACACCTCCGTGGAAGTAGCGTCGCAAGTGGCATTATCCCGATCCCCTCCTTCACAACATTCGTGCCCTCCTTGCAACTTTACCCCGGGCCAGACTCCCCAAAATGCTCTGAAAGGAGCTCTCCCCCCCACCCCCACACCCCGGGAAGTACGGTATTAAAAAACATAAACACAAAATGTACTTACCACATTATCGGTACACAAGCTCCATTCGTCTCTCCCTGTTTCCTAGGATACACTTCAAATATTGCCAATCCATATTTGAAAACCCCGTCAAGAAACTAGCACTGCGCAAGCGCAGTAGGCTGCCGCGCCTGCGCAGTGCTGCAAAGGCAGAATTTCTGCTGCCTTCAGCCCCGCTTGAAATTGACGCTTGAAGCAGCGCTGACGGCACGTGGACTGCATAGCCCTTCAAGGGTTACAAGCGCTGCGGATGTATGGCACGGAGAATTATGCCTACCTAAGAGATCGATCTCTTAGATAAGCATAATTTTCCCATGCCTTTACTATTTATATTTAGTTATTACCATGTTATAATTTTAGTCAGTGTAGGCAGTGCCTACCATGCCTACCCTGACGGCACGTGCCTGCTTCCACCACGGTGGAGAATGCTGTGGTGGATGTCTGTGTTGAATTATGTTGTGTATTGTGTCTTTTTTAAATTGTAACACTGCATGGTAAATTATATTTCACTGCACCTTAGGGTCCATATGGCAAATAAAGTTGAACTAGTGAAACTATTAAACTTGTATCCTAAGATTTTGGTCTCCTAATCGGAGGAAAGACATTCTTGCCATAGAGGGAGTACAGGGAATGTTCACCAGACTGATTCCTGGGATGTCAGGACTTTCATATGATGAAAGACTGGATAGACTCGGCTTCTACTCGCAGGAATTTAAAAGATTGAGGGGGGGATCCTATAGAGACTTACAAAATTCTTAAGGAGTTGGTCAGACTAGATGCAGGAAGATTGTTCCCGATGTTCGGGAAGTCCAGAACAAGGGGTCACAGTTTAAAGATAAGGGGGAAGTCTTTTAGGACCGAGATGAGAAAAAACATTTTTCACACAGGGAGTGGAGAGTCTCTGGAATTCTCTGCCACAGGAGGTAGTTGAGGCCAGTTCATTGGCTATATTTAAGAGGGAGTTAGATGTGGCCCTTGTGGCTAAAGGGATCAGGGGGTATGGAGAGAAGCAAGGTATAGGATACTGAGTTGGATGATCAGCCATGATGAATTTGATTGGCGGTGCGGGCTCGAAGGGCCGAATGGCCTATTCCTGCACCTATTTTCTATGTTTCTATATTTCTATGTATGCATCTATGACTTGCTAGGCTTTGTCCTGTCACTACTCTCTGTTAACTTTCTTCTACTCCCCGACCTCCCCACAATCAATCTAAAGAAAGTTCTCGACCCAAAATGTAATCTCTCCATGTACTCCAGAAATGCTGCCTGACCCATTTATTTAGACACATAGAAACATAGAAACATAGAAAATAGGTGCAGGAGGAGGCCATTCGGCCCTTCGAGCCAGCACCGCCGATCAATGTGATCATGGCTGATCGTCCCCTATCGATAATCCATATAATAACCATATAACAATTACAGCACGGAAACAGGCCCTCTCGGCCCTTCCAGTCCGTGCCGACCAATTGTTTTCCCCTAGTCCCATCTACCTGCACTCAGACCATACCCCTCCATTCCCTTTACGTCCATATACCTATCCACTTTACTTTTAAATGTTAAAATCGATCCTGCCTCCACCACTTCTGCTGGAAGCTCATTCCACACAGCCACCACCCTCTGAGTAAAGAAGTTCCCCCTCACGTTACCCCTAAATTTCTGTCCCTTAATTCTCATGTCATGCCTTCTTGTTTGAATCTTCCCTACCCTCAATGGGAAAAGCTTATCCACGTCAACTCTGTCTATCCCTTTCATCATTTTAAAGACCTCAATCAAGTCCCCCCTTAACCTTCTGCGCTCCAAAGAATAAAGACCTAACTTGTTCAACCTTTCTCTGTAACATAGTTGCTGGAACCCTGGCAACATTCTAGTAAATCTCCTCTGTACTCTCTCTATTTTGTTGACATCCTTCCTATAATTAGGCGACCAAAATTGTACACCATACTCCAGAATTGGTCTTACCAATGCCTTGTACAATTTTAACATTACTTCCCTACTCCTATATTCAATGCTCTGATTTATAAAGGCCAGCACACCAAAGGCTTTCTTTACCACCCTATCTACATGCGATTCCACCTTCAGGGAACTATGCAGAGTTATTCCTAGAACCCTCTGTTCCACCAGCATTCCTCAATTCCCTACCATTTACCATGTACGTCCTATTTTGATTTGTCCTGCCAAGATGTAGCACTTCACACTTATCAGCATTAAACTCCATCTGCCATCTTTCAGCCCACTTTTCCAAATGGCCCAAATCTCTCTGTAGACTTTGAAAATCTACTTCATTATCCACAACACCACCTATCTTAGTATCATCTGCATACTTACTTATCCAATTTTCCACCCCATCATCCAGATCATTGATGTACATGACAAACAACAGTGGACCCAACACTGATCCCTGAGGCACCCCACTGGTCACCGGCTTCCAACCTGACAAACAGCCATCCACCATTACTCTCTGACATCTCCCATTCAGCCACTGTTGAATCCATCTCGCTACTCTGCCATTTAACTCCCAAACATCGAACCTTCTTAACCAACCTTCCATGGGGAACCTTGTCAAAGGCCTTACTGAAATCCATATAGACAACATCCACTGCTTTACCCTCATCAATTTCCCTAGTTACCGCTTCAAAAAATTCAAGAAGGTTTGTCAAACATGACCTTTCAGGCACAAATCAATGTTGACTGTTCCTGATCAGACCTTGTTTATCCAGATGCTTATATATATTATCTCTAAGTATCCTTTCCATTAATTTGCCCACCACTGACGTCAAACTAATAGGTCTATAATTGCTAGGTTTATTCTTTGAACCCTTTTTAAACAATGGAACAACATGCGCAGTACGCCAATCCTCCGGCACTATTCCCGTTTCTAATGACATTTGAAATATTTCTGTCATAGCTCCTGCTATTTCTACACTAACTTCCCTCAATGTCCTAGGGAATATCCTGTCAGGACCTGGAGACTTATCCACTTTTATATTTTTCAAAAGTGTCAGTACTTCCTCCTCTTTGAATCTCATAGTTTCCATAGCTACTCTACTTTTTTTCCCTTACCTCACAGAGTTCAATATCCTTCTCCTTGGTGAATACCGAAGAAAATTCAATTGTTCAATCCGTGCCTGCCTTCTCCCCATATCCCTTGACTCCATTAGCCCCTATCCAACTCTCTCTTAAATGCATCCAGTGACTTGGCCTCCACTGCCCCCTGTGGCAGGGAATTCCATAAATTCATAACCCTCTGGGTAAAAAAGTTTTTTCGCAGCTCAGTCTTAAATGATGCCCCCTTTATTCTAAGACTGTGTCCCCTGGTTCTGGACTGACCCAACATTAGGAACATTTTCCCTGCATCTAGCTTGTCCAGTCCTTTTATAATTTTATGTTTCTATAAGTTGCTCCGTATTTTGTCTTTTTTTTGTAAACCAGCATCAGCAGTTCCTTGATTCTATATTAATAAGCAGAGGGCAGAGGGTTAACGTAAGAAGGAGGTCTTTAGCGGGGTTAGACAGAAGACTTTTATCACCCAGAGGATAGTTGGAACATGGAATGCACTGCCTGAGAGGATGATGACAGCAGAAGATATGGCAACATTTCAGAAGTATCTAGATGAGCACTTGAATCACCAAAGCCTAAAAAGTTAACAGATCATATGCTGATATCTGGGAATGATATAAATGGATGTTTAATGAGCGGCATGGACAAGGTGAACTGAACGGCTTGTATCCGTGCTGTGTGATGCTTTGTCTCTATCAGTTGAAACCTGGGGCAGATCAGTGATGATTGCATTGACACAGGGCAGGCAATCTACTTTTGTCCTGTGAAAGTTTACTTCCCAATCCTCCACGTACATTGCGGATCCACTGGAGCGGTTCTTGTATGTGTCAAGTCAATAGTCAATTTTATTCCGCAAATATACCCGAAGGTGCAGTGAAATGAACTTGGCAGCAGCGGTACAATTAAAAAAGAACACACAACGCAGAGGGAGTACAGAGAAGGTTCACCAGACTTATTCCTGGAATGGCGAAGCTGTGGTATTCTCTGCCACATAATGTAGTTGAGGCCAGTTCATTGTCTGTATTGAAGAGGGAGTTTTATGTGGCCCTTGTGGCTAAAGGGATCACGGGGTATGGAGAGAAGGCAGGTACAGGATACTGAGTTGGATGATAAGCCATGATCATATTAACCATATAACATATAACAATTACAGCACGGAAATAGGCCCTCTCGGCCCTTCCAGTCCGTGCCGACCATTTATTTTCCCCTAGTCCCATCTACCTGCACTCAGACCATACTCCTCCATTCCCTTCCCGTCCATATACCTATCCACTTTACTTTTAAATGTTAAAATCGATCCTGCCTCCACCACTTCTGCTGGAAGCTCATTCCACACAGCCACCACTGTCTGAGTAAAGAAGTTCCCCCTCATGTTACCCCTAAACTTCTGTCCCACAATTCTCCTGTCATCCCCTCCTGTTTCAATCTTCCCTACCCTCAATGGGAAAAGCTTATCCACGTCAACTCTGTCTATCCCTTTCATCATTTTAAATACCTCAATCAAGTCCCCCATTTAACCTTCTGCGCTCCAAATAATAAAGACCTAACTTGTTCAACCTTTCTCTGTAACTTAGGTGCTGAAACCCTGGCAACATTCTAGTAAATCTCCTCTGCACTCTCTCTATTTTGTTGACATCCTTCCTATAATTAGGCGACCAAAATTGTACACCATACTCCAGAATTGGTCTTACCAATGACTTGTACAATTTTAACATTACTTCCTTACTCCTATATTCAATGCTCTGATTTATAAAGGCCAGCACACCAAAAGCTTTATTTAACACCCTATCTACATGAGATTCAACCTTCAGGGAACTATGCACAGTTATTCCTAGATCCCTCTGTTGAATGGCGGTGCAGGCTCGAAGGGCCGAATGGCCTACTCCTGCACCTATTTTCTATGTTTCCATGTTTCTATGTTTCTATAACAGCCTATTGCACTTGATCTGTTTATTTCTGCGTATATATATAGATATATATTCTGTGGTATAGGGGCACACTGATCTGTTCTGTATTTAAGCCTAGAATATTCCGTTGTGCTGCATTGTCCATTGCCACACATGACAATAAAACTCTCTTGACTTGACGACTTGACTATCCCTGTATTCCTTTAACCCGATGAGCTAAATCTAACTCTCTCTTGAAAACATCCAGTGTATTGCCCTCCACTGCCTTCAGTGGCAAAGTATTCCACAGATTCACAGATTCATAGAAACAGAGAAACATTGAAAATAGGTGCTGGAGTAGGCCATTCGGCCCTTTGAGCCTGCACCGCCATTCAATATGATCATGGCTGATCATCCAACTCAGTATCCTGTACCTGCCTTAAACCTATAAACCCGCACATCTTTGGTATGTGGGAGGAAACCGGAGCGCCTGGAGAAAACCCACGCAGGTCGCGGGGAGAGAACGTGCAAACTACGTACAGACAGTGCCCGTGGTCTGGATCGAACTGCGCCCGTGGTCTCTGGCACTGTGAGGCGGCAAATCTACCGCTGCACCATCGTTACGCCAGAGGGAGGGAGCGGTGAATACTTCTATCTCTCTCTCTCTCTCCCTCCATCCTCTCTCTCCCCCATCTCTCT
>CM069174.1:65000-94096 GCA_035221665.1 Okamejei kenojei
ACCAGCCTCAGATCAATACTGATCCCCAATCACCAGTTAGAGTGAACCAAATTATCAAACAATGTAATTACACGTATTTGGAACATTGGGATAAAGAAACCAAAAGCCAAAGCAGATTAGAATGTTACCGTGCCCTAAAAATATATTACAAATTTGCAGAATTTCTCTCAACTGTTAGACACATAAAGCAGGGACAAACCCTCACCAAATACAGGTTGTGACCACTAATAGGCATTTGAAAAAGGAAGAGAGAAGAGATTCCGGCAACCAGAAGAAAATAGAATATGCGGCCACTGTTTGACAGATGAGGTTGAAACTGAGGTGCACTTCCTCCTAAAATGCAAAACATTTGTCTAAACAAGAAAAACATACTTTGACAAACTCAGTCTGGCAACCCCTGATGTTAAACAACTATATGCTATATCAAAACTAAGATTAATCTTTGGTGAAGGAAATATGGCACATCTAGGTGCACAATATGTAACAGCATGTCATAACCTGAGAGACGGTGAATGACCAACATGCATGCACACAAACACTAATTGACATTAACTGACACTAAGAAATTAATATTGAATTGCTAAACTTGCTATTCTGTTGTACTGCTTACAGCTGTGTTACATCAATAAATGGCTATAGGTTTATTGCGAGTTTATGTACAGGGACATAGCTATCCATGCACTGTACACTTGTATTTATATGTGTGCATTTTAAAAATGTATGTCACGTTTAATGCTTTGGCAATATAAGGATGTATTTTATCATGACAATAACGATTTTTAAATTGAAATTGAAATTGAATTGAAATAAAGAGACAGACAGAGAGAAAATCACACACACACACACACGCACGCACACACACACACACGCACACACACGCACACACACACACACACACACACACACACACACACACAGAGCCACAGAGAGAGAGAGAGAATTAGAAAGGCAGAGTAAGAGACAGACAGACAGAGAAAAAGAGAGAGACAGAGAGAGAGTTAGAGAGACAGGGACAGAGAGCGAGTGGGAGAGAGAAAGAGAAACAGAGAGAGAGACAGAGAGACACAAAGAGAGATAGACAGACGGAGAAAGAGAGATAGAGAGAAGGAGAGAGAGAGAGAGAGACTGAGAGAGAGACACACAATGACAGAGAGACAGAAGGAGACGGAGAGAGATGGAGAGACAGACAGAGAGGGACAGGCACAGAGAGAGAGAGACAGAGAGAGAGACAGACAGATAGAGAGAGACAGACAGAGAGACAGACAGTCAGAGAGATGGAGAGAGAGAGGCAGACAGAGAGAGAGATAGAGATATAGACAGAGAGACAGACAGACAGAGAGAGATCGGTGCAGAAGTAGGCCATTCGGCCCTTCGAGCCTGCACCGCCATTCAATATGATCACGGCTGATTATCCAACTCAGTATCCTGTACCTGCCTTCTCTCCATACCCTCTTATCCCTTTAGCCACAACGGCCACATCTAACTCCCTCTTAAATATAGCCAATGAACTGGCCTCAACTACCTTCTAAGGCAGAGAATTCCACAGACTCACCACTCTCACTGTGAAAAATGTTTTTTTTTTAATCTGCGTCCTAAAAGACTCCCCCCTTATCCTTAAACTGTGACCCTGTGTTCTGGACGTCCCCAACATCGGGAACAATCTTCTGCATCTAGTCTGTCCAACCCCTTAAGAATGTTGTAAGTTTCTATAAGATCAACAGTCAACATGGATTTGTGCCTGGGAGGTCATGTTTGACAAACCTTCTTGAATTTTTTGAAGCTGTTACTAGGGAAATTGATGAGGGTGAAGCAGTGGATGTTGTCTATATGGATTTCAGTAAGGCCTTTCACAAGGTTCCCCATGGAAGGTTGGTTAAGAAGTTTCGATGTTTGGGTGTTAATGGCGGAGTAGCAAGATGGATTCAACAGTGGCTAAATGGGAGATTTCAGAGAGTAATGGTGGATGGCTGTTTGTTAGGTTGGAAGACGGTGACCAGTGGTGTGCCTCAGGGATCTGTGTTGGGTCCACTGTTGTTTGTCATTTACATCAATGATCTGGATGATGAGGTGGAAAATTGGATAAGTAAGTAGGCAGATGATACTAAGATAGGTGGTGTTGTGGATAATGAAGTAGATTTTCAAAGTCTACAGAGATATTTGGGCCATTTGGAAGAGTGGGCTGAAAGATGACAGATGGAGTTTAATGCTGATAAGTGTGAAGTGCTACATCTTGGCAGGACAAGTCAAAATAGGACATACATGGTAAATGGTAGGGAATTGAGGAATGCTGTGGAACAGAGAGTTCTAGGAATAACTGTGCCTAGTTCCCTGATGGTGGAATCGCATGTAGATAGGGTGGTAAAGAAAGCCTTTGGTGTGCTGGCCTTTATAAATCAGAGCATTGAATATAGGAGTAGGGAAGTAATGTTAAAATTGTACAAGGCATTGGAAATACCAATTCTGGAGTATGGTGTACAATTTTGGTCGCCTAATTATAGGAAGATGTCAACAAAATAGAGAGAGCAAAGAGGAGATTTACTAGAATGTTGCCTGGGTTCCAGCAACTAGGTTACAGAGAAAGGTTGAACAAGTTAGGTATTTATTCTTTGGAGCGCAGAAGTTTAAGGGGAGACTTGATTGAGGTCTTTAAAATGATGAAAGGGATAAACAGAGTTGACGTGGATAAGCTTTTCCCATTGAGGGTAGGGAAGATTCAAACAAGAGAGCATGACATGAGAATTAAGGGACAGACGTTTAGGGGTAACGTGAGGGGGAACTTCTTTACTCAGGGGTGGTGGCTGTGTGGAATGAGCTTCCAGCAGAAGTGGTGGAGGCAGGATCGATTTTAACATTTAAAAGTAAAGTGGATAGGTATATGGACGGGAAGGGAATGGAGGGGTATGGTCTGAGTGCAGGTAGATGGGACTAGGGGAAAACAAATGGTCGGCACGGACTGAAAGGGCCGAGAGGGCCTGTTTCCGTGCTGTAATTGTTATATGGTAATATGGTTATCAGATCCCTCTCAATCATTTAAATTCTAACGAATGTAAGCTGACTCGATCCAGTCTATTTTCATATGAAAGTCCTGCCATCCCAGGAATCAGTCTGGTGAACCTTCTCTGTACTCCCTCATAGGCAAGAATGTATTTTCTCAGATTAGGAGACGGAAACTGTACGCAATACTCCAAGTGTGTCCTCACCAAGGCCCTGAACAACTGCAGTAGAACCTCCAAGCTCCTATATTAGGGTCAGGAGGGCGTGGGCACGGGGGGGAGGTGGCAGTCTAACCGGCAGACTGTTTGTCTTTCTATTCCTTTTGCTATTTATAGTTTGTTAGAAGTTGTTAGAAGTTTGTTTTAATGTGTTTTATGTGAGGGAGAGGGGCTGGGGGGGGAACTTTTTTAATCAAGTCCTTACGTTCCCGGAGATGTGATCATTTTTCGGATCTCATTCTCCGGGCTCTGCTGCCTACCATCGCTGGAGCAGGAAGCCTCCTCGGACTGTGGTGAGCCCCACCGCGGGGCGTGGACTTAACATCGGAGCGGATCCCTTGCCTGGGATCGCACCCACCATGACCACTGCGGACTTTATCAGCAAGGGCTCGCAGTCTCGGGGCGAGGCTAGTCAGGAGCTCCATCCAACGCCGCGGAAGGCTCGACCTGCCACGACGCGAGGTTCGTTCACCCGCCGTAGGTGAGCTGACGGCCGGCCCCCCGATGCGGGAGTGGAGCGCCTCGATGCGGAGGGCCCGAACACCGGCTCCGGGAGCCAAGATCGTCCCGTCAACGGGGGCTGGAGGCCCACGACCGCGGAAGAGCTTGGGGAAGGACTTGAACGATATTTCACCTTCCACCACAGTGAGGAGTGTGTAGGAGTCACTGTGGTGGATGTTCAATGTTAAAAGATGTTTTGATGTTTTCATTGTTTTATCTCCAAGACGGCTGCCGGAAGGGTGAGTGAACGCTGGCGCGTTTACTGCCGCTGCTCTCTCTTTGAATTGTGTCTTGTCCCTACTATTTTTGTTTTGTATTTTGTTGTATTCTGCTTATATGTTTTGTAATTTGCTTATTACATTTTGTAAGGTGTCCTTGAGAGTCTTTGAAAGGCGCCCATAAGTATAATGTATAAATACATAAATAACTAAATACTCAAATCCTTTTGCTATGAATGCTAACAAACCATTCGCTTTCTTCACAGCATGCTGCACCTGCATGTCCACTTTCAATGACTGGTGTACCATGACACCCAGGTCTCGTTGCATCTCCCCTTTTCCTAATCGGCCACCATTCAGATAATAGTCTACCCTCCTCTCTTTGCCACCAAGTGGATAACCTCACATTTATCCACATTATACTGTATCTGCCATGCATTTGCCCACTCGCCCAACTTATCCCAGTCACCTTGCAGCCTCCTAGCATCCTTCTCACAGCTAACACTGCCCCCCAGCTTTGTGTCATCCGCAAACTTGGAGATGTTGCATTCAATTCCCTCGTCCAGATCATTAATATATATTGTAAATAGCTGGGGTCCCAGCACTGAGCCTTGCGGTACCCCACTAGTCACTGCCTGCCATTCTGAAAAAGGACCCGTTTACTCCTACTCTTTGCTTCCTGTCTGCCAGCCAAGACTCTATCCACATCAATACTGAAACCCCAATTACCGTGTGCTTTAAGTTTGCATACTAATCTCTTATGTGGGACCTTGTCTCGACTTAAAGGAGTTGATGGAGGGGGCAGTTCTGATGGGAAGTGGGATACTGTTCCACAGTCTAGGAGCTGCAACCGCAAAGGCACGGTTGCCCCTGAGCTTATGCCTAGACCGCGGGGATGTTCAGTAACCCTAAGTCGGCCGATCTGAGGGACCTGGAGCTGGTGTGGTGGGTAGAAGACTTTTAATGTAGGTGGGGGCAAGCCCGTTAAGGGTTTTGTAGGCATAGAGGAGGATCTTGAAATTTATTCTTAACCGAACACATGGAGGAGTGGAGAGAGGCCACAATCGGGGTGATGTGGTCCCTATTTCGGGATCCAGTCAGGAGTCCGAAGCTGGAAGAAGATAGCTTTTGCCACGGCATTGAGTTGTTTGTCAAATTTCAGTGCTGAGTCAAATATCACGGCAAGGTTTTTGACGTGAGGTTTGAGTAGTGCGATACGGCTTCCAAGGCTGCCTGCTATCATTTTGATTGAGTCCGAGGGGCAAAGAAGGATGACCTCAGACTTACTCTCGTTTAGTTGGAGGAAGGTCTGAGCCATCCAATACTTTATATCCTCGAGGCAGTGGATAAGGTTAAGCAGATTTGATTATTTTTTGGGGTTTCAAGGTGAGATTGTGTATCGTCTGCGTAGCAATGGCAGGAAATGCCGTGCCTTTCAATGACTTGGCCTAAGGGGAGCATATATAGGGAGAAGAGAATGGGGCCAAGGATGGAACCTTGTGGAACCCCACAGCAGAGGCTAGCTGTGGAGGAGAAAGAGTTGCCTATGTTGGTAGAGAAACTCCTACCTTTGAGGTAGGAGATGAACAAGCTCAGGGCAGTCAACGGTGAGCAGTAGATCATTATGTACCTTCAACAAGGCAGAGTCTGTGCTGTGGTGAGCCCTGAAACCTGATTGGAAAGTTTGCAAGATAGTATTTTGGTGAAGCTAAGGCATACTTTGACTTAAAATTACCCTTTCAAGGGCTTTTGAGAGGAAAGGCAGTTTAGAAATGGGTGTGTAGTTGCTTGGCAAGGTGGGGTCGAGGTTAGTTTTTTTCAGGAGTGGCTGGACCACTGCATGCTTGAAGCAGGTAGGAACAGTGCCCGTGGCCAGAGAACTGTTGAAGATGGCGAGGATACTGGGACCAGCTATTATAATGACGTCCTTTAGGAGGGCAGAGGGGACAGTGTCGAGGGGGCAGGCAGCAGGTGTCATGGTGGCGAATCAGTTTTACAAGGGAGGGGAGAGTAACGGGTTGGAAACAATCTAATTTTGAAGAACAGACCAATGAGATGGGAGGTTATGTTCTTTACCTTGGTGGTGAAAAATGTAGTAAATTCCTCGCACTGAGTCGGGGACCCAGTTAAGCTGGTGCTGGGGGCAGGACAGATGATGGAGATGACGGTGCTAAAAAGGACCTTGGAGTTATGAACATTTTTGGAAATAAGGGTGGAAAAGTATTTTGTTCTTGCGGGTGTTACCGCTTCCTGGTATTTGTGAAGGTTGTTTTTCAGGAGATCAAAGGAAATTTGAAGCTTCTTCAGGTTTGTACTTCCGTTCAGATTTTCTGCATTCTCTTCTTAGGGCACTGGTGGTGCCATTGAGCCACGGCTCGCCTTAGGCTTAGGCTTTTGCATTTTAAGAGGAGCAACAGAATCCAGGATGGCAGAACAAGTACTATTAAATAGAGACATTAGGTCGTCGGTGCTGAGATGGAGGGAATAAGCCACGATGGTGCAGATGTCGGGAGCAGCGATGAGCCTCGGATAATTTACAGGCAGTCGTGGAGTTAACGTAGCGGGTGTAACGAGCAGGGAGATGGGATTTTGAGAGAAAGAAAGGCAGAGATATATCGAATATAATAGTATAACGATCAGACAGACAGGCATCAATAATATACAAATTGGGAGACCAGACGAAAGCACTAGGTCTAGTGTATGGCCAAGCTTGTGCGTGGGTCCAGTGGGAGAAGGGTAGATCGGGGGTGTCAGTGTTACAGTTGAATAAAGGGGACTATGGGGCCATGAGGGAGGAACTAGCCAAAGTTAACTGGAAAGATACACTAACAGGGATGACAGTGGAACGAAAATGGCAGGTGTTTCTAGCAATAATACAGGAGGTGCAGGATCAGTTCATTCCACGGAAGAAGAAAGATTCCAAGGGTAGAAAGCAATGACCATGGCTGACAAAGGACGTCAGGGACAGTATAAAAATTAAAGTGAGAAATTACAATGTAGCAAAGATGAGCGGGAAGCAAGAGGATTGGGTAATGTTTAAAGAACAACAGAAGATATCTAAACATACAATACGGGGAGAAAAGATGAGGTACAAAGGTAAGCTAGCCAAGAATATAAAGCAGGATAGTAAAAGCTTATTTAGTAATGTGAAGAGGAACACTTAGCTAAGACCAAAGTTGGACCCTTGAAGACCGAAAAAGGTGAATTAATTATGGGGCACGAGGAAATGGCAGATGAGTTGAACAGGTACTTTGGATCTGTCTTCACTAAGGAGGACACAAACAATCTTCCTGATATAGTAGTGGCTAGAGAACATCAACAGCTATCGCGGTGAGCACTGGCTCACCTCAAGGCTGTGTCCTAAGCCTCCTGTTGTTCAGTCTGCTTACTCATGACTGTACTGCCAGACTCAGCATTAATTATATCAATGTCCACTGATGACACAACAATGGTGGGTCTCATCTGTGACAACAATGAGTCGGCATACAGGATGGAGGTGGAGCTGCTTACAAAGTGATGCAGATCGCACATTCTCACCCTCAATGTGGAAAAGACAAAGGAGATGGTGATCGATTTCAGGAGGTTTGGAAAACACCGTCACACACCGCTGCATATTGATGGCGCTGCTGTGGAGAGGGTCAGGAGTGTGAAGTTCTTGGGACTTCACCTGGCGGACGACCTGACCTCTACAACCAACACCACAGCAGTCATCAGAAGAGCACAGCAGCGGCTGCGCACTCTCCGGAGAACTGAAAAAAGCAGGTCTCCCTACTGTTCACCTAACGACCTTCTACTGAAAGAATTAGTTATTAATTGATTGTTGTCATATTTAAGCTTTCCTGTTGTAAAAGGCCACTTGTAATGCATGATGGGATTTGGACAACTCACATCGTGACAAGGGTTTTTTTTTACTTAAGTTGAATAGTTCACAGCTTACTTGCAAGGTTTTTTTTATGTAAGTTGAAGAGGTTAATCATATAAGAAGGGGCCCAGAGGATGCCATTGGGGTGTCTAGCTTTTGGCAAAGAGTGAAAAACAACTCCATATTTGGAGGTGGATGATGGTTTTTGTACATTTACGTCATGCAATTGATTTAATATCTGTACGTAAATAAGCTTGTGTATTCCGATATTTCTTTGTGTGCACTCCTGGAGATTCAGACGTAAAACTGTTGCCTCTGGGTCTCTAGGTCCACACCCGTCAGACGTTAAATTAAAGCTTTGTATGGTCTTAAGAATTTGTGCTTTGTCTATCTTTTTAAGTGAACTTTTTCAACGGCGTAGTCGCGCAGGTCTCACTGGGACCGCCACTGGGTGACTGAGCAGAGGTTACCAGGACGGGAAAGGGAGGAATATGAGTTCTATCGGTCCATTGTAACCGACTCCTAGACACTTCTGGAAACACCTCTGTTTCTTTGTCAGAAGTCGGTCAGTTCCCAGCTGAGGTTCTTAGAGATAGACAAAGGTGAGACCAATTGTGAATTGTATATGTATTTTTACTTACGTATTTTGTGTATGTATTTTTAGGAGGAATTGTGTATGTATTTTAAGAAGGAATTGAGCTATCTCTTTCTCTCTCTCTCTCTCTCTGTCTCTCTCTCTGTCTCTCTCTCTGTCTCTCTTTATTTTTGTTTCATCTATCCCTCTATAAAGGGCTTGTCGGCCTTGTTGAGACATCCGTAGTTTGTCGGGTTGAAGATACAGGGGACGAGGTGTGCGCCTGCCTTGTTGAGGCATCCGTGGATTTGCCGGGTTGAGAAATAAGGGGCTCTCTCTTTCTCTCTCTCTCTCTCAATGATTAAGACGTCTGCCAGGTTGAGAAACTGGGGTCTCGCTTAACGAGTCTGCCTGGTTGAGATATTTGGGGCGGTATGTTTAAGGGATAAGGAGTATGGCAAGTTGAGAAACCGGGGTCTTGATTAGCGAGTCTGCCTGGTTCAAAAAATTGGGATTAATTGGAGTTTCCTGACTAAAGGTAGATGAAGAAAAGGAAGGGAGTTAAGACTGAGGACGAAATTGAGAAGAAGAGATGAAGAAAAGAAGGGACAGTATTAAATTCAAGATTTAGTGTAAAAACAATCCTGCCTTCAAGATTTGAATAAACTTTTGGCACAGAGCAACAGAACAACAGGCAACCTTGCATTGGTGAGCCCAGAATGAGAATGTGGATCTTTGTCTGTGGAATTTGAAGACCTTATTGAGTGTGGCCAGACTTTGAAAAAGGGGAGTCTTATTGTTTGCCACTTCAGTGGGTGTGGCCAGACTTTGAGTGATGGGAAATCTGACCAATCACGATCTGGATAATGTCCGATCACAGCGTCCAGGATCTTGACTGACAGGGAATTGGACCATCCCACCCTGCTGCCTATCATTGTGAAGAATTATGGTGGGAGAGAAAAATGCTGTCACGGGATTTATCTGCAACTTAATTTTCTCGTTTCAAGAAGAAGACTTTCACCATTTAAAGACTTTATAACCACATTTGGGACCACGGTCCTCCCAGACCAATGCCTGAGCTAATAAAACACAGTGGCTTGTAAAAACTTTCTTGTAAATTTTCTGAAACCAAGTTTTTGGTGAGGAAAAATGGTTTTGTCAGAAAATGGGAAAGTAGATTACAAAGAGACTTCTTTGAAGTATATATTGTATGAACTGCTTTTGTAAATGGCTTTTGTACATTATTTTGTGTATTTGTGAGGTGTTCCTTCAAGAAACTGAAATGCATGGGGTACCATGGTGTAAATAGTTTTTTTTTTAATTCTTGTTGCTACGGATCAGGTTTGAAGTCTTTGATACCTGAGGTGCACTTTGAAGTTATGTGGAATGTGTGTATTTAGATCATGATTAAAGATGCTAATGGTGGTTTAGTTTGAAAATAAATATGTTGGTTTGGTGTGAAAATGCAAATGGTGGTTTGGTTTGAAAATGCAAAATGTTTGCTTTGGAAATGCAAAAGGTTTGCTTTGAAAATACAAAAGTTAGTTTGTTTTGAGAATAGAAATGCTGGTTTGATATGAAAATGCAAAAGGTGGTTTGGTTAAAAATGCAAAATCGTGGTTTGGTTTGAAAATGTAAATGGTGGTTTGGTTTGAAAATGCAAAACGCTTGTTTTCAAAATGCAAAAGGAGGTTTGGTTTGAAAATGCTAATGGTGGTTTGGTTTGAAAATGCAAAAGGTGCATTGGTTTCAAAAATGCAAATTGTGGTTTTGTTTGAAAACGCTAATAGTGGTTTGGTTTGAATCTGCAAAATGAGATTATGTTTGAAAATGCAAAAGTTTTGATTTGAAAATGGAAAAGGTTTCCTTTGAAAATGCAAAAGGTTTGCTTTGAAATTGCAAAAGGTTTGCTTTGAAACTGCAAAAGGTTTGCTTTGAAAATGCAAACGGAACTTAGATTTAAAAATTCAATTTGGAGGTTTGGTTTGAAATTGCAACCGGTGGTTTTGTATGAAAATGCAAACGGTGGTTTGGTTTGAAAATGCAAAAGGTTTGGTTTGAACATGCAAGGCTATGCTTTGAACATTCAAATGGAGGTTTGGTTTGAAAACCCAAATGGTGGTTTGGTTTGAAACTGCAAAGGGAGATTTGGTTTGAAAATGCAGAATGTTTGCATTTTGTTATGAGAATGTAAATGGTGGTTGTGTTTGAAAATGCAAAAGGTAGTTTGCATTGAAAATGCAAAATGGTGGTTTGGTTTGAAAAGGTAAGTGGTGGTTTGGTTTGAAAATGCAAATGATTTGGTATGAAAATGCAAATGGCGTTTTGGTTTGAACATGCAAATGTTGGTTTGGTTTGAATATTCAAATGGTTGTTTGGTTTGAAAACGCGAATTGTGCTTTGGTTTGAAAATGCCAATGGTGCTTTGGTTTGAAAACGTAAATGGTGGTTTGGTTTGAAACTGCAAAAGGAGATTTGGTTTGAAAATGCAAAAGATTTGCTTTGAAAATGCAAAAATGGTTTGTTTTAAAAATGCAAAAGGTGGTTTGGGTTGAAAATGCAAATGGTAGTTTGCTTTGAAAATACTAATGGAGGTTTGCTTTGGAAATGCAAATGGAGGTTTGCTTTTAAAGTACAAACGGTTTGCTTTGAAACTGCAAAATATTTAATTTGAAAAAGCAAAAACTGCATTGAAAATGCAATAGGTTAGATTTGAAATTTCAAAGGTATGATTGGTTTGTAAATGCAAAAGATTTAATTTGAAAAAGCAAAAGGTTTGCTTTGAATTTGCAAAAGGTGGTTTGCTATCAAAATGCAAAAGGTTTCGATTGAAAATGCAAAATATTTGATTTGAAAAAAGCAAAACGTTTGCTTTGAAAATGCAAACGGTTTCCTTTGAAAATGCAAGACGTTTGCTTTGAAAATGCAAAAGGAAGTTTGATTTGAAAATGCAAAAGGAGGTTTGGTTTGAAATTGCAAATGGTGGATTGGCTTGAAATTGCAATAGATGGTTCGGGTTGAAAATGCAAATGGTGGTTTGGATTGAAAAGGCAAGAGATTTACTTTCATTATGCAAAAAGATGTTTGGTTTGAAAATACAAAAGGTGGTTTGCTTTGAAAATTGAAGAGGTTTGCTTTCATTATGCAAAAGATGTTTGGTTTGAAAATGCAAAAAAATGGTTTGCTTTTAAAATGCAGAAGGTGGATTGCATTGAAAATGCAAACGGTGGTTTGCTTTGAAATGCAAAAGTTTTGTTTGAAAACATTTGGGATTGCAAAAAATGGGTGGTTTGCTTGGAAAATGAAAAGGTGCATAAAATGCAAAATTTTGATTGAACGTTGCTTTGAAGGCTTTGAGGTTTTGAAAAAATGCAAATGGTGGTTTGTTTTAAATGCGCAAAAAAATGCAAGTTGTTTGCTTTGAAAATGCAAACTTTTAAATGCAAAAATGTTTGCTTTGAAAATGCAATTTGCTTTGTGCAAAATAACTTTGAAAATGCAAAAACGTGGTTTGCTATGAAAAATGCAAAAGGTTTCCTTTGGAAATGCAAACGGTTTGCTTTGAAACTGCAAAAAGTTTGCTTTGAAAATGAAAAAGGAAGTTGGTGGTTTGGTTTGGTTTGGTTTGATTGGTGGTTTGGTTTGAAAATGCAAAAGGTTTGGTTTGAACATGCAAAAGCTTTGGTTTGAAAATGCAAATGGAGGTTTGGTTTGAAAACACAAATGGTGGTTTGGTTTGAAACTGCAAAAGGAGATTTGATTGAAAATGCAAAAGGTTTGCTTTGAAAATGGAAAAGGTTTGCTTTGTAAATACAAAAGGTTTGCTTTGAAAATGCAAATGGTGCTTTGGTTTGAAAATGCAACGGTGGTTTGGTTTTAAAATGCAAATGATGTTTTGGTTTGAAAATGCAAATGGTGGTTTGGTTTGAATATTCAAATGGTGGTTTCGTTTGATAATGTAAAAGGAGATTTGGTTTGAAAATGCTAATGGTGGTTTGGTTTGAAAATGCAAAAGGTGCATTGGTTTCAGAATGCAAATGGTGGTTTTGTTTGAAAACGCTAATGGTGGTTTGGTTTGAATCTGCAAAAGGAGATTTTGTTTGAAAATGCAAAAGGTTTGGTTTGAAAATGGAAAAGGTTTGCTTTGAAAATGCAAAAGGTTTGCTTTGAAATTGCAAATAGTTTGCTTTGAAACTACAAATGGTTTGCTTTGAAAATGCAAAAGGAAGTTAGGTTTAAAAATTCAATTTGGAGGTTTGGTTTCAAATTGCAACCGGTGGGTTTGTATGAAAATGCAAACGGTGGTTTGGTTTGAAAATGCAAAAGGTTTGGTTTGAACATGCAAAAGCTTTGGTTTGAAAATTCAAATGGAGGTTTGGTTTGAAAACCCAAATGGTGGTTTGGTTTGAAACTGCAAAAGGAGATTTGGTTTGAAAATGCAGAATGTTTGCTTTGAAAATGCAAATGACTTGCTTTGGAATTGCACAATGTTTGCTTTGAAAATGCAAAAGTGAGTTTGTTTTGAGAATGTAAATGGTGGCTTGGTTTGAAAATGCAAAAGGTGGTTTGCTTTGAAAATGCAACATGGTGATTTGTTTTGAAAATGTAAATGGTGGTTTGGTTTGAAAATGCAAAAGGTTTGGTTTGAAAATGGAAATGGTGTTTTTGGTTTGAACATGCAAATGGTGGTTTGGTTTGAAAATGCAAAAGGTGCATTGGTTTCAGAATGCAAATGGTGGTTTTGTTTGAAAACGCTAATGGTGGTTTGGTTTGAATCTGCAAAAGGAGATTTTGTTTGAAAATGCAAAAGGTTTGGTTTGAAAATGGAAAAGGTTTGCTTTGAAAATGCAAAAGGTTTGCTTTGAAATTGCAAATAGTTTGCTTTGAAACTACAAATGGTTTGCTTTGAAAATGCAAAAGGAAGTTAGGTTTAAAAATTCAATTTGGAGGTTTGGTTTCAATTGCAACCGGTGGGTTTGTATGAAATGCAAACGGTGGTTTGGTTTGAAAAAGCAAAAGGTTTGGTTTGAACATGCAAAAGCTTTGGTTTGAAAATTCAAATGGAGGTTTGGTTTGAAAACCCAAAATGGTGGTTTGGTTTGAAACTAAAAGGAGATTTGGTTTTTAAAATGCAGAATGTTTGCTTTGAAAATGCAAATGACTTGCTTTGGAATTGCACAATGTTTGCTTTGAAAATGCAAAAGTGAGTTTGTTTTGAGAATGTAAATGGTGGCTTGGTTTGAAAATGCAAAAGGTGGTTTGCTTTGAAAATGCAACATGGTGATTTGTTTTGAAAATGTAAATGGTGGTTTGGTTTGAAAATGCAAAAGGTTTGGTTTGAAAATGGAAATGGTGTTTTTGGTTTGAACATGCAAATGGTGGTTTGGTTTGAATATTCAAATGGTAATTTGGTTTGAAAATGTTAATTGTGCTTTGGTTTGAAAATGCAAATGGTGCTTTGGTTTGAAAACGCAAATGGTGGTTTGGTTAGAAACTGCAAAAGGAGATTTGGTTTGAAAATGCAAAGGATTTGCTTTGAAAATGCAAACATGGTTTGTTTTAAAAATGCAAAAGGTGGTTTGGGTTGAAAATGCAAATGGTAGTTTGCTTCGAAAATGCAAAAGGTTTGCTTTCAAAATGCAAAAGGTAGTTTGGTTTGCAAATGCAAAACCTGGTTTGGTTTGAAAATGCAAAAGTGGTTTGCTTTGTAAATCCCAAAGTTAGATTGCTTTGAAAATGCAAACGGTGGTTTGCTTTGAAAATGCAAAGGGTGGTTTGCTTTGAAAATGCAAAGGGTGGTTTGCTTTGAAAATGCAAATGGAGGTTTGCTTTGAAAGTACAAACGGTTTGCTTTGAAAATGCAACAGGAGGTTTGGTTTGAAAGTGCAAAATATTTAATTTGAAAAAGCAAAAGGTTTTCTATGAAAGTGCAAAAGGTTAGATTTGAAAGTGCAAAGGTATGTTTGGTTTGAAAATGCAAAAGATTTAATTTGAAAATGCAAAAGGTTTGCTTTAAATTTGCAAAGGTTTCCTTTGAATATGCAAAAGGACGTTTGGTTTGAAAATGCAATAGGTTTGGTTTGAAAATGCAAAATATTTGTTTTGGAAAAGCAAAAGGTTTGCTTTGAAAATGGAAAAGGTTTCCTTTGAAAATGCGAAAGGAAGTTTGGTTTGAACATGCAATAGGAGGTTTGGTTTGAAATTGCAAACGGTGCTTTGGTTTGAAAATGCAAAAACCTTTGTTTGAAAATGCAAAAGCTTTGGTTTGAAAATGCAACTGGTGGTTTGATTTGAAAACGCAAATGGTGGTTAGGTTTGAAACTGCAAAAGGAGCTTTGGTTTGAAAATGCAGACGATTTGCTTTGAAATTGCAAAAATCTTGCTTTGAAAATGCAAAGATTGGTTTGCTTTGAAAATGCAAAAGGAAGTTTTGTTTTAAAGTGCAATAGGAGGTTTGGTTTGAAAATGCAAATGGTGGTTTGCTTTGAAAATGCAAAAGGTTTGGTTTGAAAATGCAAATGGTGATTTGGTTTGAAAACGCAAATGGTGGTTTGTTTTGAAACTGCAAAGGGAGATTTGGTTTGAACATGCAGAAAGTTTGCTTTGAAGATGCGAAACGTGTTTTGGGTTGAAAATGCAAACATAGGCTTGGTTGGAAAATGCAAAAGGTGGATTGCTTTGAAAATGCAAACGGTGGTTTGCTTTTAAAATGCCAAAGGTGGTTTGTTTGGAAAATGCAAAAGGTGGTTTGCTATGAAAATGCAAAAGGTTTCGTTTGGAAAGGCAAAATATTTGATTTGAAAAAGAAAAACGTTTGCTTTGAAAATGCAAAAGGTTTCCTTTGAAAATGCAAGACGTTTGCTTTGAAAATGCAAAAGGAATTTTGGTTTGAAAATGCAATAGATTTGGTTTGAAAATGAAAAATATTTGATTTGAAAAAGCAAAAGGTTTGCTTTGAAAATGGAAAAGGTTTCCTTTGAAAATGCGAAAGGAAGTTTGGTTTGAACATGCAATAGGAGGTTTGGTTTGAAATTGCAAACGGTGGTTTAACCATATAACCATATAACAATTACAGCACGGAAACAGGCCCTCTCGGCCCTTCCAGTCCGTGCCGACCATTTGATTTCCCCTAGTCCCATCTACCTGCACTCAGACCAAACCCCCCATTCCCTTCACGTCCATATACCTATCCACTTTACTCTTAAATGTTAAAATCGACCCTGCCTCCACCACTTCTGCTGGGAGCTCATTCCACACAGCCACCACCCTCTGAGTAAAAGAGGTTCCCCCTCACGTTACCCCAAACTTGTGTCCCTTAATTCTCATGTCATGCCCTCTTGTTTGAATCTTCCCTACCCTCAATGGGAAAAAAACGTATCCATGTTAACGCTGTCTACCCTTTCATCATTTTAAAAGACCTCAATCAAGTCCCCCCTTAACCTTCTGCGCTCCAAAGAATAAAGACCTAACTTGTTCAACCTTTCTCTGTAACATAGTTGCTGGAACCCTGGCAACATTCTAGTAAATCTCCTCTGTACTCTCTCTATTTTGTTGACATCCTTCCTATAACTAGGCGACCAAAATTGTACACATACTCCAGAATTGGTCTTAATAATGCCTTGTACAATTTTAACATTACTTCCCTACTCCTATATTCAATGCTCTGATTTATAAAGGGCAGCACACCAAAGGCTTTCTTTACCACCCTATTACATGCGATTCCACCTTCAGGGAACTATGCACAGTTATTCCTAGATCCCTCTGTTCCACAGCATTCCTCAATTCCCTACCATTGACCATGTATGTCCTATTTTGATTTGTCCTGCCAAGATGCAGCACTTCACACTTAACAGCATTAAACTCCATCTGCCATCTTTCAGCCCACTTTTCCAAATGGCCCAAATCTCTCTGTAGACTTGAAAATCTACTTTATTATCCACAACACCACCTATCTTAGTATCATCTGCATACTTACTTATCCAATTTTCCACCCATCATCCATATCATTGATGTACATGACAAACAACAGTGGACCCAACACAGATCCTGAGGCACCCCACTGGTCACGGCTTCCAACCTGACAAACAGCCATCCACCATTACTCTCTGACATCTCCCATTCAGCCACTGTTGAATCCATCTTGCTACTCCGCCATTAACACCCAAAGATTGAACCTTCTTAACCAACCTTCCATGGGGAACCTTGTCAAAGGCCTTACTGAAATCCATATAGACAACATCCACTGCGTTACCCTCATCAATTTCCCTAGTTACCACTTCAAAAAATTCAAGAAGGTTTGTCAAACATGACCTTTCAGGCACAAATCAATGTTGACTGTTCCTGATCAGACCCTGTTTATCCAGATGCTTATATATATTATCTCTAAGTATCCTTTCCATTAATTTGCCCACCACTGACGTCAAACTAATAGGTCTATAATTGCTAGGTTTATTCTTTCAACCCTTTTTAAACAATGGAACAACATGCGCAGTACGCCAATCCTCCGGCACTACTCCCGTTTCTAATGACATTTGAAATATTTCTGTCATAGCTCCTGCTATTTCTACACTAACTTCCCTCAACGTCCTAGGGAATATGCTGTCAGGACCTGGTTTGATTTGAAAATGCAAAAACTTTTGTTTGAAAATGCAAAAGCTTTGGTTTGAAAATGTAACTGGTGGTTTGATTTGAAAACGCAAATGGTGGTTAGGTTTGAAACTGCAAAAGGAGCTTTGGTTTGAAAATGCAGAAGATTTGCTTTGAAATTGCAAAAATCTTGCTTTGAACATGCAAAAATTGGTTTGCTTTGAAAATGCAAAAGGAAGTTTTGTTTGAAAGTGCAATAGGAGGTTTGGTTTGAAAATGCAAATGGTGGTTTGGTTTGAAAATGCAAAAGGTTTGGTTTGAAACTGCAAAGGGAGATTTGGTTTGAACATGCAGAAGGTTTTCTTTGAAAATGCGAAAAAACGGGTTTTTGGGTTGAAAATGCAAACATAGGCTTGGTTTGAAATGCAAAAGGTGGATTGCTTTGAAAAATGCAACGGTGGTTTTGCTTTGAAAATGCCAAAGGTGGTTTGCTTGGAAAATGCAAAAGGTGGTTTGCTATGAAAATGCAAAAGGTTTCGTTTGGAAATGCAAAATATTTGATTTGAAAAAGAAAAACGTTTGCTTTGAAAATGCAAAAGGTTTCCTTTGAAAATGCAAGACGTTTGCTTTGAAAATGCAAAAGGAATTTTGGTTTGAAAATGCAAAATGTGGTTTGGTTTGAAATTGCAAATGGTGGTTTGTTTTAAAATGCAAATGGTGGTTTGGTTTGAAAATGCAAGAGGAGGTTTGGTTTGAAATTGCAAATGGTGGATTGGCTTGAAATTGCAATAGATGGTTCGGGTTGAAAATGCAAATGGTGGTTTGGATTGAAAAGGCAAGAGATTTACTTTCATTATGCAAAAAGATGTTTGGTTTGAAAATACAAAAGGTGGTTTGCTTTGAAAATTGAAGAGGTTTGCTTTCATTATGCAAAAAGATGTTTGGTTTGAAAATGCAAAAAATGGTTTGCTTTTAAAATGCAGAAGGTGGATTGCATTGAAAATGCAAACGGTGGTTTGCTTTGAAAATGCAAGAGGTTTGCTTTCATTATGCAAAAATATGTTTGGTTTGAAAATGCAAAAGGTGGTTTCCTTGGAAAATGCAAAAGGTCGATTGCTTTGAAAATGCAAACGGTGGTTTGCTTTGAAAATGCAAATGTTGGTTAACTTTGAAAATGCAAAACGTGGTTTGCTATGAAAATGCAAAAGGTTTCCTTTGGAAATGCAAACGGTTTGCTTTGAAACTGCAAAAAGTTTGCTTTGAAAATGAAAAAGGAAGTTGGTGGTTTGGTTTGGTTTGGTTTGATTGGTGGTTTGGTTTGAAAATGCAAAAGGTTTGGTTTGAACATGCAAAAGCTTTGGTTTGAAAATGCAAATGGAGGTTTGGTTTGAAAACACAAATGGTGGTTTGGTTTGAAACTTGCAAAAGGAGATTTGATTGAAAATGCAAAGGTTTGCTTTGAAAATGGAAAAGGTTTTGCTTTGTAAATACAAAAGGTTTGCTTTGAAAATGCAAATGGTGCTTTGGTTTGAAAATGCAACGGTGGTTTGGTTTTAAAATGCAAATGATGTTTTGGTTTGAAAATGCAAATTGGTGGTTTGGTTTTGAATATTCAAATGGTGGTTTTCGTTTGATAATGTAAAAAGAGATTTGGTTTGAAAAATGCTAATGGTGGTTTGGTTTGAAAATGCAAAAGGTGCATTGGTTTCAGAATGCAAATGGTGGTTTTGTTTTGAAAACCGCTAATGGTGGTTTGGTTTGAATCTGCAAAAGGAGATTTTGTTTGAAAATGCAAAAGGTTTGGTTTGAAAATGGAAAAGGTTTGCTTTGAAAATGCAAAAGGTTTGCTTTGAAAATTGCAAATAGTTTGCTTTGAAAACTACAAATGGTTTGCTTTGAAAATGCAAAAGGAAGTTAGGTTTAAAAAAAATTCAATTTGGAGGTTTGGTTTCAAATTGCAACCGGTGGGTTTGTATGAAAAATGCAACGGTGGTTTTGGTTTGTAGAAAATGCAAAAGGTTTGGTTTGAACATGCAAAAGCTTTGGTTTGAAAATTCAATAGAGGTTTGGTTTGAAAACCCAAATGGTGGTTTGGTTTTGAAACTGCAAAAGGAGATTTGGTTTGAAATGCAGAATGTTTGCTTTGAAAATGCAAATGACTTGCTTTGGAATTGCACAATGTTTGCTTTGAAAATGCAAAAAGTGAGTTTGTTTTGAGAATGTAAATGGTGGCTTGGTTTGAAAAAATGCAAAAGGTTGGTTTGCTTTGAAAATGCAACTATGGTGATTTGTTTTTGAAAATGTAAATGGTGGTTTGGTTTGAAAATGCAAAGGTTTGGTTTGAAAATGGAAATGGTGTTTTTGGTTTTGAACATGCAAATGGTGGTTTGATTTTGAATATTCGAAATGGTATTTGGTTTGGAAAATGTTAATGGGCTTTGGTTTGAAAATGCAAATGGTGCTTGGGTTGAAAACCCAAATGGTGGTTAGGTTTGAAACAACAAATGGAATGGTTTGAAAATGCAAATGTTTGCTTTGAAAATGCAAATGACTTTGCTTTGGTATTGCAAATGTTTGCTTTGAAAAATGCAAAAAGTGAGTTTGTTTTGAAAACATGGTGGGGGCTTGGTTTGGGTGAAAAGCAAAGTGGTTGCTTTGAAACTGCACATGTTTTGGTTTGAAAATGTAAATGGTGGTTTGGTTTGAAAAATGCAAAAGTTGGTTGAAAAAAGGAATTGGTGTTTTTGGTTTGAAACATGCTTCGAAATGGTGGTTTGATTTGAATATTCAAAGGGTAATTTGGTTCTGAAAATGCAAAGGTTTGCTTGCAAATGCAAAAATGTTGTTTTATAAACATTTGAAAAGGTGGTTTGGATTGAAAAATTGCCAATGGTGGTTTGCTTCGAGCAAAAGTTTGCTTTCAGAATGCAAAAGGTTGGTTTGCAAAATGCAAAAACCTGGTTTGGTTTGAAAATGCAAAGTGAGTTTGCTTTGTAAATCCCAACAGTTAGATTGCTTTGAAAAAAATGCAAAACGGTTGGTTTGCTTTGAAAATGAACGGGTGGTTTGCTTTGAAAATGCAAAGGGTTTTTTTTTTGGTTTGCTTTGAAAATGCAAATGCAGGTTTGCTTTGAAAGTACAACGGTTTGCTTTGAAAAATGCAACAGGAAGGTTTGGTTTGAAAGTGCAAATATTTAATTTGAAAAAGCAAAAGGTTTTCTATGAAAGTGCAAAAGGTTAGATTTGAAAGTGCAAAGGTATGTTTGGTTTTTGAAAATGCAAAAGATTTAATTTGAAAATGCAAAAAGGTTTGCTTTAAATTTGCAAAGGTTTCTTTGAATATGCAAAAGGACGTTTGGTTTGAAAATGCAATAGGTTTGGTTTTGAAAATGCAAAATATTTGATTTGGAAAGCAAAAGGTTTGCTTTGAAAATGGAAAAAATAAAAAAAAAAAAAAAAAAAAAAAAAAAAAAAAAAAAAAAAAAAAAAAAAAAAAAAAAAAAAAAATAATAAAAAAATAAAAAAAAAAAAAAAAAAAAAAAAAAAAATAAAAAAAAAAAAAAAAAAAAAAAAAAAAAAAGGTTTCCTTTGAAAATGCGAAAGGAAGTTGGTTTGAAATGCAATAGGAGGTTTGGTTTGAAATTGCAAAAAGGAGCTTTGGTGTGAAAATGCAGACGATTTGCTTTGTGAAATTGCAAAAATCTTGCTTTGAAAATGCAAAAATTGGTTTTTGTTTGAAAATGCTAAAAGGAAGTTTTGTTTTAAATGTGCAAATAGGAGGTTTGGTTTGAAAATGCAAATGGTGGTTTGCTTTGAAAAATGCAATAGGTTTGTTTGAAATGCAAATGGTGATTTGGTTTGAAAACGGCAAATGGTGGTTTGTTTTGAATAAACTGCAAAGGGAGATTTGGTTTTTATCATGGACCATAGCAGCGAAGAGAAAGAGAAAGTTTGCTTTGAAGATGCGAAACGTGTTTTGGGTTTGAAAATGCAACATAGGCTTGGTTGGAAAATGCAAAAGGTGGATTGCTTTGAAAATACAAATGGTGGTTTGCTTTTAAAATGCCAAAGGTGGTTTGTTTTGGAAAATGCAAAAGGTGGTTTGTATGAAAATGCAAAAGGTTTTCGTTTTGGAAAGGCAAAAAAAAAACATATTTGGGATTTGAAAAAGAAAAATCGTTTGCTTTGAAAATGCAAAAAGGTTTCCTTTGAAAATGCAAGACGTTTGCTTTGAAAATGCAAAAGGAATTTTGGTTTGAAAAATGCAATAGATTTGGTTTGAAAAATGAAAAATATTGATTTGAAAAAGCAAAAGGTTTTGCTTTGAAAATGGGAAAAGGTTTCCTTTGAAAAATGCGAAAGGAAGTTTGGTTTGAACATGCAATAGGGAGGTTTGGTTTGAAATTGCAAACGGTGGTTTAAACCATATAAACCATATAACAATTACAGCACGGACAGAAACGGCCCTCTCGGCCTTCAGTCCGTGCCGACCATTTGATTTCCCCTAGTCCCATTCTACCTGCACTCAGACAAAACCCCCCATTCCCTTCACGTCCATATACCTATCCACTTTACTCTTAAATGTTAAAATCGACCCTGCCTCCACCACTTCTGCTGGGGAAGCTCATTCCTCCAGTCCACCACCCTCTGAAGTAAAGAAGGTTCCCCTCCACGTTACCAAAACTGTGTCCCTTAATTCTCATGTCAGCCCTCTTGTTTGAATCTTCCCTACCTCAATGGGAAAACGTATCAATGTTAACTCTGTCTACCCTTCCATCATTTTAAAGACCTCAATCAAGTCCCCCTTAACTTCTGCCGCTCCAAAGAAATAAAGACCTAACTTGTTCAACCTTTCTCTGTAAATAGTTGCTG
Organism: Okamejei kenojei; assembly: GCA_035221665.1. Lineage (NCBI taxonomy): Eukaryota > Metazoa > Chordata > Chondrichthyes > Rajiformes > Rajidae > Okamejei > Okamejei kenojei. The sequence continues at coordinate 86,826 of CM069174.1, forward strand.
GAACCCTGGCAACATTCTAGTAAATCTCCTCTGTACTCTCTCTATTTTGTTGACATCCTTCCTATAACTATGGCGACCAAAATTGTACACCATACTCCAGAATTGGTCTTAATAATGCCTTGTACAATTTTAACATTACTTCCCTACTCCTATATTTCAATGCTCTGATTTATAAAGGGAGCCCCCCCCCACACCCAAAGGCTTTCTTACCACCCTATCTACATGCGATTCCACCTTCAGGGAACTATGCACAGTTATTCATAGATCCCTCTGTTCACAGCATTCCTCAATTCCCTACCATTGACCATGTATGTCCTATTTTGATTTGTCCTGCCAAGATGCAGCACTTCACACTTAACAGCATTAAACTCCATCTGCATCTTTCAGCCCACTTTTCCAAATGGCCCAATCTCTCTGTAGACTTTGAAAATCTACTTTATTACTCCACCAACACCACCTATCTTAGTATCATCTGCATACTTACTTATCCAATTTTCCACCCCATCATCCATATCATTGATGTACATGACAAACAACAGTGGACCAAACACAGATCCCTGAGGGCACCCACTGGTCACCGGCTTCCAACCTGACAAAACAGCCTTCCACCATTACTCTCTGACATCTCCCATTCAGCCACTGTTGAATCCATCTTGCTACTCCGCCATTAACACCCAAAGATTGAACCTTCTTAACCAACCTTCCATGGGGAACCTTGTCAAAAGGCCTTACTGAAATCCATATAGACAAATCCTCACTGCGTTCACCCTCATCAATTTCCCTAGTTACCGCTTCAAAAAATTCAAAGAAGGTTTGTCAAACATGACCTTTCAGGCACAAATCAATGTTGGACTGTTCCTGATCAGACCCTGTTTATCCAGATGCTTATATATATTATCTATAAGTATCCTTTCCATTAAATTTGCCCACACTGACGTCAAACTAATAGGACTATAATTGGCTAGGTTTTATTCTTTCAACCTTTTTAAACAATGGAACAACATGCGCAGACGCCCACTCCTCCGGCACTACCCTACGTTTTCATGACACATTTGAAATATTTCTGTCATAGCTCCTGCTATTTCTACACCAACTTCCCTCAACGTCTAGGGAATATGCTGTCTGGACCTGGTTTGATTTGAAAATGCAAAAAACCTTTGTTTTGAAAATGCAAAAAGCTTTGGTGTGAAAATGTAAACTGGTGGTTTGATTTGAAAAACGCAAAATGGTGGTTAGGTTTGAAACTGCAAAAGGAGCTTTGGTTTGAAAATGCAGAAGATTTTGCTTTGAAAATTGCAAAAAGCTTGCTTTGAAAATGCAAAAAAAAATATTGGTTTGCTTTGAAAATGCAAAGGAAGGTTTTGTTTGAAAGTGCAATAGGAGGTTTGGTTTGAAAATGCAAATGGTGGTTTGGTTTGAAAAATGCAAAAGGTTTGGTTTGAAACTGCAAAGGGAGGATTAGATGGTTTGAACATGCAGACGGTTTGCTTTGAAAATGCGAAACGGGTCTTTGGGTTGAAAATGCAAACCTAGGCTTGGTTTGAAAAATGCAAAAGGGGATTGCTTTGAAAATGCAAACGGTGGTTTGCTTTGAAAATGCCAAAGGTGGTTTGCTTAGGAAAATGCAAAAGGTGGTTTTGCTATGAAAATGCAAAAGGTTTCGTTTGGAAATGCACAATATTTGATTTGAAAAAGAAAAACGTTTGCTTTGAAAATGCAAAAGGTTTCCTTTGAAAATGCAAGACTTTTGCTTTGAAAATGCAAAAGGAATTTTGGTTTGAAAATGGCAAAATGTGGTTTGGGTTTGAAATTGCAAATGGTGGTTTGTTTTAATAAAGTGCAAATGGTGATATCTTTGGTTTGGAAAAATGCAAAGAGGAGGTTTGGTTTGAATGAAATTGCAAATGGTGGATTGGCTTGAAATTGCATTAGATTGGTTCGGTTGAAAATGCAAATGGTGGTTTGGATTGAAAAGGCAAGTGATTTACTTTTCTTTATGCAAAAAAGATGTGTGGTTTGAAAATACAAAAAGGTGGTTTTGCTTCTTTGAAATTGATAGAGGTTTGCTTTCATTATGCAAAAAGATGTTTGGTTTGAAAATGCAAAAAGTGGTTTGCTTTAAAAATGCAAGAAGAAGGTGGATTGCATTGAAAATGCAAACGGTGGTTTTTGCTATTGGAAAATGCACAAGTTTGTTTGCCTTGGAAATGCAAAAAGGTGGTTTGCTATGAAATTGCCCAAAGGTTTCCTTTGAAAATGCAAAAGATTTATTTGAAAAATTAAAAGGTTTGCTTTGAAAATGCCAAAAGGAAGTTGGGTTTGAAAAATGCAAAAGACGTTTGGTTTTAGAGAATGCAAGGGAGGTTTGGTTTGAAATTGCAAATGGTGGTTTTGGTTTGAAAATGCAAAAGGTTTCGCCCTTTGCAAATGCATAAGGTTGGATCGAAAATTCACTAAATGCGTGGGTTTTAGTTTGAAAATGCAATGGTGAGTTTGAACAACGCAATGGTGGTTGATTTGAAAAACGCGCAATGGGGGATTGGTTTGACTAATTGCAAAAGATTTGATTGAAAATGCAAATGGTTTGCTTTGAAATGCAAAAACGTTTTGTTTATTTTGAAAAATTCAATAGATTTGATTTGGAAAAAAAGCAAAGGTTTGCATTAAAAATGAAAAGTTTGCTTTAAAATGCCAAAAGGTTTTGATTGAAAATGCAAAAGAAATTTTGGTTGAAATGAAAATGGTGGTTTGAGGGAAATTTCAAATGGTGGTTTGGTCTGAAAATGCAAAAGGGGGTTTGGGTTATCAAATGCAAAACGTTTGCTTTTAAAATGTCAAAGGTTTGCTTTGAAAATGAAAAGGTTTCCTTTTGTGAATGTCAAAATATTTGATTTTGGAAAAAAAAAGCAAATGGCGATGCTTTGTAAATGTAAAATGACGTTTGGTTTTTGAAAATGCAAAAAGGAGGTTTGGTTTTTAATTGCAAAATGGTGGTTTGTTTGGAAAATGCCTAATGGTGTTTAAGTTTTGAAAATGCAAGAGGAGGTTTGCTTTTGGAAAATGCAAAATGTGTTTGGTTTGAAATGCAAAAGGTGATTTGGTTTGAAATGGCAAAATATGGTTGTTTTGGTTTGAAAAATGCAAAATGGGGGTTTCGTTTGAAAATGGCAAATGTTGGTAGGGGTTCTAAATTAAATTGTGTGGTTGGTTTGAAAATGCAAAGGTTTTGTTTCAAAATGTTTATATGGTTTGTTTTGATAATGCAAAAGGTGGTTTTGGTTGAAAATGAAAATGTTGGTTTGGTCTGAAAATGCAAAAGGAGGATTGGTTTGAAAATGCAAAAGGTTTGCTTTCAAAACGCAAAAGATTTGCTTTGAGAATGAGAAAGGTTTGCTTTGAAAATACAAAACATTTTTTTTTGAATTCAAATGGTGATTTGGGTTGAAAATGAAAATGATGGTTTGGTTTGGAAATGCAAAATATGGTTTGCTTTGAAAATGTAAAAGGTTTGCTTTCAAAATTCAAAAGGTGGTTTGCTTTGAAACTGGAAAGGTGGTTTGCTTTGAAAATGGAAAAGGTTGTTTGCTTTCAAAATTTAAAATGTGGTTTGCTTTAAAAATGCCGAAGGTGATTTGCTTTGACATCCAGAAGGTCGTTTGCTTTGACAATGCAGAAGGTGGTTTGTTTAGAAATTGAAAATGTTTCCTTCGAAAATTCAAAAGATGGTTTGCTTTGAAAATGCAAAAGGTAGTTTGATTTGAAAATGCATATGGTTTGCTTTGAACATGCATATAGTTTGTGTTGAAAATGAAAACGGTGGTTTGCTTAGAAAATGCAAACGGTGGTTTGATTTGAAAATCCAAAAGGTGGTTTACTTTGGAAATGCTCAAGGTGGTTTGCATAGAAAATGCAAAAGGGTATGCTTTGAAAATGCAAAAGGTGGTTTGATTTGGAATTGCAAAAGGTTTGCTTCGAAAATGCAAATGGCGGTTTGATTAGAAAATGCAAATTGCGATTTGCTTTGAAAATACAAAAGGTGGTTTGCTTTGCAAAAGGTGGTTTTCATCGAAAATGCAACAGGTTATTTGATTACAGTGCAAACAGGAACCAGTGGTCATATTTGACTTTTTAATCACTTGCCTATGGGACATTCAAAAGCAATGCACTTGCATTTGCATTTTCGAAGCAACCGCACTTGCGTTTGCATTTTAAAGTTAACTGTACGTGCCTTTGCATTTCAAAGCAGGACCACCATTTACAATTTCAAAACGACCACCATTTGCATTTTCCAAAGCTAACACCATTTGCATTTTTCAAGGCAAACCACCATTTTGCATTTGCAAAGCCTAAACCTTTTGCAGTGTCAATGCAACATGATTGGCATTTCAAAGAAAACCTTTTTGCATTGTCAAAGCAAACCATTCTTTGCATTTTCAAAGCATACACCTTTTGCATTTTGTAAGCCAACCCACCTTTTGCATTTTCAAAACAAACCACTTTTTTCCATTTTCTCAAAGCAAACCACCTTTTGCATTTTCAAAAGCAAAATATGGCAAGTAGACAGGCAATTGATTTTAAAAGGGTTGGCAGTGAATGTGCTATGGAAGGCCAATTAAGGACTGCATGGATGAATTACAACAAATGTTCATCCCAGTTTGGCAAGTAAATAAACAGGGAAGGTAGTGCATCGTGGGCTAAACAGGGGAAATCAGGGAGAAGTATAAAACAAATTGAAGCTAAAAAGTAGCGCCAGGAAAAAGCAGGTACCAAGGACTGGGAGAGAAAGTCAGAGTTCAGCCGAGGAGGACAAAGTGATCCTTAATTAGCGGGAAAGGGAAAATAGATTATAACAGAAAAACTGGCAGGGAAACCAATAAAAAGTGACTGCAAAAGTTTTTTATAGATATGTGAAAGAGGGAAAAGAGGTTAGTTAAACAAATGTAGGTCACTTGCAGTCGGAAACTGGTGAATTGATCATTGGGGAACAAGGACATGGCAGACCACTTGAATAACTACTTTGGTTCTGTCTTCACTAAGGAAGACATTAATAATCTTATGGGAAATTGCGCTGGGAACGGGGGGACAAATAAAATGGAGGGAAAACTGAGTGAATATAGGTTAATGGGTTGTTGGGGTTAAAATGAATGGATTTTTTTTCAAAGGCGATATAAATCCCCTGGGACAGATAGGCTGCATCCCAGAGTACACAAGGATGTAGCCCAGAATTACTTGATTTTTTGGGGGGAGGGGGGCAAATTAGGGGTGATAATTTCAAAACTCCCTAGATCTGAAGTAGATCCTGAGGGATTTGGCGGGTTGCTAATGTAATCCCACTTTTTGAAAAAGGAGGGAGAGAGAAAACGTGGAATTACTGACCAGCTCTCTAACATCGGTAGTGGGGAGGGAACTGCTAGAGTCATTTATTAAGAAGGGATAGCAGCACATTTGGAAAGTGGTGAAAAATCATGGAAAAAGTCAGCATGGATTGTACCAAAGTTAATTCATGTCTGACGAATCTCATAGGGATTTTTCGAGGATGTAACATCCTCGGAATTTCTCGGCCACAGAAGTAGTTGAGGCCAGTTCGTGGCCATATTAAGAAAGGGAGTGGATGTGGTCCTTGGGCTGAAGGGATCAGGGGGTATGGAGGAGGCAGGTACAGGATATGAGTTGGATGATCAGCCTGTCTATTGAAATGGCGGGTGCAGGATTCGAAGAGGCCGAATGGCCTCGCTCCTGCAACCTAATGTCTATGTTTCTATGTCTATGTAACTAGGAGAGTGGATAAGGGAGAAGGGGAGGAACCAGTGGATGTGTTATATCTAGACTTTCAGAAGGCTTTCCAACAAAAGGTCCACACAAGAGATTAGTATACAAACTTTAAAGCACCACGGGTGCAGCATTGATGTGGATAGAGGAAAACTGGTGCAGGCAGGAAGCAAAAAGGGTGGAATAAAACGGGTCATTTTCAGAATTGGAAGGCATAGTGACTAGTGGGGTACAGCAAGCTCTGTGTGGGACCCCAGTTGTTTACAATATATATAATTAACGATTTGGACGAGGGAAGTGAATGCAACATCTCCAAGTTTTCGGATGACACGACGCTGGGAGCAGTGGTAGCTGCGAGGAGGATGGTAGGAGGCTGCCAAAGTGACTTGGGTTGATAGGGCGAGTGGCAAATGCATGGCAGATTGCAGTATAATGTGGACAAAATGGTGAGTTTATCAATTTTGGTGGCAAAAAATGAGGGGGTAGACTATTATTGAATGGTGGCCGGATTACGAAAGGTGGAGATGCAAGGAGACCTGGGTGTCATGGTACTCCAGTCATTGAAAGTAGGCATGAGGTTGCAGCAGGTTTGTGAAGAAGCGAATGTATGTTTGCATTCATAGCTAAAAGGATTTGAGTATAGGAGTAGGGAGGTTCTAACTGTAGTTGTATAGGGTATTGGGTTTGAGACCACACTGGAGGTATTGCGTTTTGTGTACTGTTTTGGACTCCAAATCTGAGGAAAGAATATTCTGGCCATTGGTGGGTTACGATAAGGTTCACCAGACTGAGTCCTGGGATGTCAGGACTTTCAGATGAGGAAGCCTGGATAGACCTCGGCATTGTACTTGCTACTAATTTAGAAGATTGTGGGAGGATCTTAGTAGACCTCCCTTACTCCTTATATCAAATCCTTTTGCTATGAATGCAAACATCAAATGCGCGTTTCTTCACTACACCTGAAGGTGTTCGTACAGGCTAGTTGCGGAAGATTGTTCCCAATGTTGGGGAGGTCCAGAACAAGGGGTCACCGTTTAAGGATAAGGGAGACTTCTAGTTTGGACCGTGATGGGGAAAACTTTTGTCACACAGAGCGCGTGGTGAGTCGCTGGAATTCTCTGCCACAGAAGGTAGTTGAGCCAAGTTCATTGGCTATATTTAAGGAGGGGGAGTTAGTTGTGGCCCTTGTGGCTTAAAGGGATCAGGGGGCATGGCGAAAAGGCAGGTACAGGATACTGAGTTGATTTGATCTGACATACATGATCATATGAATGGCCGGGCAGGCTCGCAGGGCCGAATGGCCTACTCATGCACTATTTCCTAATGTTTCTATAGTTTCTAAATCACACAGTTTGTCATTTTCAAAACAAACAACCATTGCATTTTTTTCAACACAAACCATTTGTATTTTCAAAGTTAAATCTTTTGCATTTTCAACGCAAACCATTTGCATTTTCAAAGCAAACCTTTGCTTTTCCAAAGCAAACCACCTTTTGTAATTT
>CM069174.1:94596-129280 GCA_035221665.1 Okamejei kenojei
AGGGGGAACGTTCATAGAGAGATAAGTAGTTGGCCTTCACTGTATGTGATGTTTTAATGAGATCCCCCCCCAGAACCGTTCTTCTAAACTCCAGCTGAGTACAGGCTCCTTGCCGGCGCATAAATACGGTCAACGTACGTTAACCCATCACTTCCTGGGAGTCGTTATGGTAAACCTCCTGTCTGGGACCCTGTCTCCAGAGCCGCACATCCTCCCTCAGATACGGGGCCCAGAACTGCTCGACAAGACTCAGGAAATACGGCCTGACCAGCGTCGTTGTGGAGCCTCGCATTACGGCCTTGGTTTGTGTATGCAAGCCCTTCTGGAAATTGGGTGGCAAGATAACAGGAAGGCAGTTGATATAATTATCACTGAATGATGTTCTCTAGTTGGGAAAATTGGGGAAGGTCCTGTTTACAACGAGATCGGGATGTCACTTGTTATCAGTCACTGAAAAGTAAGAATGCAGGTACAGCAGGCAGTGAAGAACGCGATTGGCATGTGGGCCTAATAGAGATCCTCCGTTATCTCCTTTCCTAAAGAGGAAACGTCCTTTAATGTTTGGGGCCTGTGCCCTCTGGTCATAGACTCTCCCACCTAGTGCGAAACATCCTCTCCACATCCACTCTATCCAGTCCTGTCACTATTGGTGAGTCGGGTTCGACTGTGGTGCCCCTCTTCTCTCTCCTCTCCCTTCCGTGCCCTCGCATCACCCCTCACTCGCCCGGCTCTCTGCTCTGTCTCCCTCTTCCTCCTCTCCCTATCTCACCCTTCCTTCTCTCTATAACGCCTCTCTTTCTCTTCTAGTCTCTCTCCACCCTCTCGCTCTACCCCTTTCTCTCTACCCCTCTCTTTCCACCCCGCGCGCGCCCTCGCAGCTCTCTCTCTCTCTCTCCGCTGAATCGCTCTGCCCCTCTCCCTTACTCGCCCCTTATTTTTGGTGTTTTCCCCCGTCCCCCCGACCCGCCCCCCTCCTCCATCCCCATCTCGCCCCCCTCGACGTCTCTTCCAATCTCTGGCTATAATCTCTATCTCTCCGTTCTCTCTCGCCCCACCTCTCCTCTTCCTCGTCCCGCCCATATTCTCTTTTCACCCTCACTCTCTCAGACCCTCCCTCGCATCTCACTTCTACCCTCCCCCCTCCTCTCGCACTCTCTTCAGTCTCTCCTCTCTCTTCCTCTATTGGTCTATTTGTCTCTCCACCTTCTCTTCCCGCATTTCTTCCCCACCCTCTCTCTTCTTCTCTCACTCTCTCCTGTCTTTCTCTCTCTTCCGCTTTCTCTCCATTATCCTCTGCTCCTCTCTCTCCCCCGCGGTCTCTCTTTCTCACGCCATCTCTCTCTCCCCCTTTCTCTCTCTCCCGCTCCTGCTTACTTACCATCTCTCTCCCCTCCTCTCTGCTTCCCCTGTTCGCTCTGTCGTCCCCCCTCCTAGCCCTTCTCCGCTCAACCACTCACCTCTCTAATCCCTCCCTCAACCGCCTTTTTTCTTCCCCCTTCTCTCCCCCTCTCTCTCTCCTCTTCTCATCCCTCCCTCCCATTTTTCCCTGCACCCTCTCTTTCTCTCCCTCCCCCCTCTCAATCCCCAAATATTCCTCTCATTTCCCCCTCCGGTCTCTATATTTCGCCCTCGCTGTGGCCCCCTCTCTTGACCTCCCCCTCTCTGCACCCCCGCCTCTCTCTGTTTATCCCCTCCCCATCTCCGTTTCTCTCCCTCCCTCTCTGCCGCGCCATCCCCTGTTTCCCTTTTGCCTCTCTCTTCCGTCCCTCTCTCTCTTCTCTCTCCCTCCGCCTTTGATCAAAGCTTTTTCTCCCGCCTCTCTCCCTCTCCTCTCTTCCCCCCTTTATTTCTCCAATTTCTCTCTTACCCACTCCCCTCTATCCCCTCTCTCTCCTCCGGCTCCTCACTGCCTCCTTCCCTCCTCTACTCGCCACCATTTACTCTCTCCGCATCTGTCCTTTCTGTCCCCCCCTCTGTGTACTCCCCCGTCTCCTGTCTATCTGTACCATCGTTGCTCCCCTCTCTGTCTCTCTCCTTTATCTCTCCCTCTCTCCTATCTCGTTACTCCCCGATCCCCGTCTCTCTTGCGCCTCGTCTCTCTCTCCCACATTTGTTCTCTCACCCTCTCTCTCTCCCCCCTCTCCCTTTTCTCTCCCTGCTGTCTCTACCTCCACCGTCTTTCGCCCCTCCTTCTCCCTTCTCTCCCCAGCTCCTCTCTCTTTTCGTCTTGTTCTCCCTGTCGTACTTCCCCTGATTTCTCTCTCTCGTTCCTCTTCCCCACCTCCTTCTACTACCCCCCCCTTATGTACCCCTTCTCTGCCTCTCCACTCTACTCTCTGTACTCTCACCTAGTTCGCCCGCTCCTCCTCCCTCTTCTTTTCTCTCTCTGGCTGTATCTTCTGCTCCTGTCCTCGCTCTCCCTCTCCGCGCCGCCTCCCTGACGCCATAATCCTATATTCTCTGTCTTACCTCTCCTCCCTATCTCTCCCTCTTTTTCTCTCTCCTCATTTCTTTCTCTCTCCGTTGTATTCCTCATTACTTTGTCAACGTAAGTTATGTAATTTTATGTGTTATTCTTCTGTTAGGTCACGCTTGTACACACGGACTCTTGCTGATATAGTACTGACTCATCTTTTGCTACGTGTGTATATCTTCGCTTTAATGTTTTATTCTGTCCGCGTGGGCCCCCCATTGATTCAGGCCGCATAGGTCGCTACCTCCTTACTCACTCCCCTTTGGAATATTTCTACCTCTTGGAATGAATAATAATCGCTGCACCTTCTGTATTATTCCCAGAAATAGCTGCCATGGGTTGATCACACTCTCTTCAATCTATGCTAGTGCATCTTTCCAGTCAAACTGATTGGCCAGAGGTCCCTAACCTTCCCTACCTCATGTTTTCCTCGGCCGAGTGAATTGTGAGGAGCAGGAGAGCCCGCCGAAAGCGGACAGGACTAGCGGCCACTAAACTCAGGGATGAGATGTAGCTCATGAGGGCGAAGAACACAAAGGGAACAAGGACGAGGATGACGACAATTTAAGAGAAATGAGACGAAAAAAAAAAGAGCACTGAGGTGAGCTAGAGAGAAGAGATTTCACCGCGCCCTCCAATATTGACTCAGCTCTGTCCCTGAATTGGGAATTGAGGGTCAAATAAAGAAAGACTGCGTAAATAAATGTAGATATGGTGCTAAAGCAAGCTGAACATGCCTCTCAGCAAAGCGTCCGAGTCGCTGTAAAAGATCCATTGAGGCTTTCAAGTAGAGTCATTTCCATTATCTGTGATTGATTAACAGGCACGAAGGAATTATTACTCAACTCAGCGTCAGCCACAGGAGGATAGATGAAGCTGGCCGGAGATGAGAAGATGGGTTGAGAGTTAAAACCACAAGGACCTCCTCCTGCCTCTCCATCTCCAGGGTCCACTGCGGTTTCCCGCCCTTGCTCTCACCCCTCAGCCGCCTGGAGCGGGACCCTGTGGCACCATAAATGTGGCGTGACTGTCAGAGCGGAGGAGCAGCAGAGAATCCAGCGAAAAGGGAGGCGAACTCGAGAGTTTTTTTTTTTAAAGAAGCCGCGCGAATGTCTCGATCCAGTCTCAAGAATGCCACCCCACACGGGGTCAGTGTGAGCAAATAACTGTCACCGACGACACAGCCCCACTAGAAGGACATGTCGAGATTCTGCCCGGTGAGACCGTGTGAAAAGTAGCCGGAGGAAAAGGGAGTGAGTTTCAGAACAGAGCAGAAAATGCCGGCTGATTGCTCAAGAACCACAGCCGCAGAAGTGTTTCCGGATAATATGAAATTGCAGAATATTTAGTATTCAAGCTATCTAGGCAAAACAATGATAGAGCGACAAATTGAATCGATATATAGAAAGGTGAAAAAGATAGACGGAGTGAAAAAGAAAAAATCTCAGACAGAACATGAGACTGTGGATATACCGATTACTTCAGTAACTTCGTGAGACACGGCAACAGACAGGAGGAAAGGAGGTTGGACAGGATACATCAGAATAAAGTAAAGGAGAATTAGTCGGAGCCGGACGCGAACATTAATCCTCTCGGTGAGATGCACGGCCTAAGAAATAGATCGGCCAGACTGCAAGGAACCACACAAGAAGGATAGCGAGGTGGTGCAGGTGGACAAATTGAGAAAAGAAATAAAAAAGGCCTGTAGACTTTCCCCGAGGACAGGGATTACATAATAAAGCACTAAATAGTCACATAGTCCGGAAAAAGAGAGACAAGGGGGACGGACAGATTCTGTGATTTTAGATATCAACACGAGTCTGCGGAGAGTTTGTGTGAATACCGGCTAAACTTTCCGCTGTCATGCGCTCTCAGGAAGTGTTGGAAGTCGAGGACGATAGCAGAGAGGACAGAGATGCAAGAAGAATTAACCATTGTTCAAGAGTCGGCTCCCGAGACTAAGTCCGATCTGCCTAGCCTGCTTCAGGGGAGAGAAGACTAAGGCGACGGAAGTGAGAGTGGGGTACAAATCAAAAAAAGGTCGTTGGTAGGGAACGTGCTAAGACCTCACCCACGCGCTTAAAATAATGAGGCGCAAAATATTGAGTTACACTATTTTCTAGATGAGTAGAGAACCTGCATAATGCTGCTCAAAGTCTGACTATGATGGGGACCGTTCACAGAGCAACTTAGTCGTGGAGCAGGAACTACGAAAGCCTCGTTTAGAACCCAGAGGCTTCTGGGCAACTCGCGAGATCTGATGGGGTCGGAAGGAGGTTAACCGACGGAATGGCAGGGAACAAGAACTTGGATCTAAAGGGCAGCTAGAGTGGAATCCGTTTAATGGATTCATTCCATCAGTGGAGTTAAGTGTCCAGTAAAAAAAAACAACACACACACACACAACAACAACACACCACATACACACACACACAATACACACATAGTAACACACCACACTCACGCGACACGCACACCGCACCACAATCACGCATGAACACATAGAAGACACGCCGGAGAAGATCGCTGGCCACTGGTTCAGAGAATGGATCAAAAAATTATTGGCCACAAAGACAAGTAGGAGGGTGAAGAAATATCGGACTGATGGAAGGACTCAGAATCCACAGGAGGAAGACACGAGTGTCCACAGGCAGCGGCTGTTCACTATCTGAATCAATAAACATACAAACAGAAGAACTAGACAATCTCAATTGTGTAAGCCCTCATCTCACAGTCAGATCATCGTCCCGGAGAGCTGCCTGCCTGCCTAGTCCGAAGCACTTGGGACAACTTGGGCGAGCAAGAGTAGCCACTGCAGGCAAGAACAACATTCTAGTGGCTCCCGGCAAGGCAAGCCGCGTGAGAGAAAACGAGGGAGTTTCGGTTTGCACAGTCTGTTGCAAAATGAAAGACAAATCACAGCAGCGTTAATGATCACAAATATAAAGTCCTGAGAGATTGATGATCTTCGAGTCACAGTAATTCTTGTACAAGGATCATCAGTATGGAGAAACTTAGATATGTAAATCGTGATGAGATATCAGGTAATCAACTCACCAGTTAACAACACACGAGAGTTATAAAACATGAATTGTTCTGCACACTTACCAGGGACTCCAACGGCGCAATTGAATCACGTACAGATTTTTCCTGCCACACTGTAATATTGCTCCAGTGTTTCACTGTGCTCTCATTTTTCTCTGCCCCAGCGACGTGGTCCCCGTCAGCATACCGGTAGATGTACCTCGAATGATATGCTCGGACACAACATTCCTGGAGAATTTATACAGGGCATATTCCGTCTCCACCGGGACAGTGAATTATCGACAAGTTAAAAAATAAGATTTAGAAATGATTCACAAACAGATGAGATCGCCGAGTGAAATACCTACTGAGACGGACAGGTTGTGAATTATTCAGGGAATTGGATGGATGATAAACTCCAAAGACTGGGAATTGCGGCGATAGATACTGCAGTATCATGGAATTGAGAGCGGCGGCATTGTTCCAGCAAGGGGATATTGTTTTCAAACTCCATCCAGATCAACTCTACTCTCCACCTCATGTTGTTTGTCTGATATCAATCCGTTATCACTCAGCAAGGCAATGCCAAATTCCAGAGACCCTCTCAGGTCTTCTGGTGCCCAGTTTTGAAGGTGGACCTGGGACTGGACAAACCTTTATCCACAGGTTGAGGAATTAGTTCAACAGATCACCTCGGACTAAAATGCCCCCTCCCTCCACGCTGCTTCACAACAAAATATGATCGCGGCCTTGTGCACTGATTGTAGAACCTCAACCCCACAGCCTCCCCTGGACTGACCCCGGGAAAACATTCGCGCTCCTCTGCTTGCCTGGAATAGACATCGACTATACCATGGGACAATAAACATTCTCTGTCTTCATCACCTCTGAGGAGGAACGACCCCAAAGATTCACGACGATCAGAGAACAAACAACATTGCCAGCCTCAGAATTGTGTAGCCTAAATCGAAATAAAACGCAGGACGCCGAATGATGCAGCAACTCTCCCTCCTCGTCTTTCTCTCTCCCTCCATCCTTACTGATGTCACTCTCACTCTGAAAGCTGTTAGTCTCTCTCCTACGCTCTCTATTCCACCTCTCTGAGGCTGCCATCTCTCCCGTCCACTGATGGAGTGACTCACGCTGAGTGGGATAGTACTGATGGAGGGACTAAGGAAACAGTGGGGCAGTGACTGACGCAGTGGCACACTGTGGTTGGGGGTACTGGATGGAGGGACAGACTGGTGTGGTGGTACTGATGGAGGGACACTGTGGTGGTTGGTACTGAGAGTGGGATGTGACACACTTGTGGTGATACTGATGGAGGATTGGACACACTGTGGTGGTACTGATGTAGGAGGGTGGACACACTGTGGGTGGTACTGATGGAGGGACACACTCTGGTGGCGGACTGATGGAGGGATAAAATATGGGTAGTACTGTCGAACGATGATAACCAAATGCAATCGTAGTGAGCCTGCTTTTGCTCTAGGTAATTTGATTGATTCACATGTTTGATCAATGTGTTTTATTTGAATGCGTATATTTAGCGTTTTATCTGTCATTTTGTAACTGTTACTGTATGTCATGTTGTCGACTTGTGGCGCGTAGCATTCAATGCAAATTATCCTTGTATGTGAATACTTGGCTAATAACGGAAAACGTAATTCAATTCATTGATTAATTAATGTGACAAATGTTGGGTTGTGCCGATGGACTGACACAATGTGGGGTAGTACGAGATGGAACTGACATTCTGTGGGTAGGACTGATGGAAGTGACACTCTGGGGTAACACTGCTGGTGATGATACTGTGAAATAGTAGCCGATGGAGGGACACACTGTGGGGTAGTTATATTGGAATGCCACACTGTGGGGTTGTCCGTGATGCAGTGACACATTGCGGCTAGTACTGATGTAATGACACGCTTGTGGGGTCGCAACTGAAATAATGACACTTTGTGCTAGTACCTATGGATTGACACACTTGGTCAGGAAATCCGTGATGAAATGCCATAATTGTGTTGTTTTCCCCCCCCACCCCCCCCCCCCCCGTACTGATATAGGAAAACACATGTGTAATCATATATTCTAAGGGCAGTGTTTAATGTTTTACGGGTCCCATGGTTGGGCACCGTTAAAGCAGATAGATAAATCTGTAAAAAAACAGGTGTGAGAATAGCAAATGAGGACACAGAGTGCGTCTAATTCATCCCCAGATTGCTTCTACTGTGTTTGTTTTATTCAATAATCTGCATGTAAACACAAAACATTGCTCTTATCATAGGTTCAGTCATCCATTTTGTCCTCTCCCTAACACACCCCCCCATTTTGTTACAGTTTCATTCACTCACTAGCCCGTTCTTTCCTATGTTTTCCCTTGTACTTAATACACTCTCTGTGGCGATTTACACACTTGTATTTTTGATTTTACACTTCAATATATATTATTAGGCACTTAATTAACCTTCACTGCACATTTCCAGCAACATGCTAAAAGTGACATTTGGCCTTTTTCCTATGCCAATATCCTCATTACAACGTCTGTAAACCACCACAGGTTATAGAATGACCTAATAAGAAATATCCCATGTGGCTACACGTTATTATATCTTCCAACACAGCACACACACAAACATTAACAACCAGTAACCCACTGAACTCCAACATTCTTAACACCCAAAATAACACAGCAACTTCACTCCAACCATATGTCAAACCCCAAAAGTGCATATTTGTGTGGTCATGACAGTCGCCTATCCGACCTGTATAAAAGCAGATAAGCAAATTAGGTCACAGTGCGTCGGGTTCTAGTGCAACCCGTCACTTTTTGTACAGGTCACTACCTTCCCCAAAAGATGGTCCAAATGATCCAGAAACTACTTGAATCTCTGCGCTCTGCACCAGTCCTTTAGCCACGCATTTATCCTCCACCATTTGCTCCATTCCTACTCTCCTCACTGTCGCGTGGCACAGACATTAATCCTGAGATTGTTAGCCTTTGCACAAAGGAGTGGTACTTGTAACCTTCTCCTTAACACCCCTCCTAACTCCGCTTAAATTCTCCTTTCAGGACCTCCTCTCTTTTTCTACCTATGTCATTGTACCTATACTGTACCACAACCGTCTGTCTCCTCTCCCTCCCATTTCAAGATATCTTGGACACGGTTCAGTCACATCCTGGACCCTGGCACCAGGGAGGCAAACATACCATCCGGGTCTCTTGAACTGCGTCCACAGAATCGCTATCTGACCCCCTAACTATAGAGTCCCCTATTACTTACTGCTTCCCTCCTCTTCTTTTCCTTACCCTTCTGAGCAACACGGCTGGTCTTTGTAACCACGGAGGCCCGGGTCGCTGTTTGCTACCCCCAGGTAGGCTGTGGTCCCCCCAACAACAGTGCTCAAACAGGAGTACTTATTGCCAAGGTGTACAGCCAGCGGGGGTAAGTCTCCACTAGTCCCTCCTGCCTCTGCCCGTGCTTTCTCCTATCCGGGACCCACTTTTCTGCCCTCCTGTGGTTTTAGAGTGACCACCTGTCTGTAGCTCCTCATCTATGGCTTCCTCACTCTCCTGTCCAGACGTAGGTCATCGAGCTAATGCTCAAGGTACCGGATACGGTCCATGTTATAGGAGCGCCATCTTGACGCACCTGGTGCAGATGTGGACGTCTGGAGTGCTATCTGACTGCATGACCTCCCACATCTGACATCCAGAACAGGGAAGCTGCCCTGGCAACTCATCCTCCCCCGTTTACCCTGGCTACAATACAATACAATACAAATGTACAATACAATATAGAACAAAGCAAGGATTATAGCTGGAAGAAATCTGCAGGGATCTGACTGCCAATCAGCTGCATCCCTCGATTCGCCTTTCCACCAATCAGAGGCTTCCTCAAGCCCACTTGTTTTGAACTGCGACCTGCGAATTGAACGTTACGGATTTAGGTTCCTCCCCACTGCAACCGTCCCTGGGCCTCTGTGAAAACAAGCCCCGCGAACGAGTTTTTAATCTTACAGGTCGGACGTCACTCCTCCCACTGCAACCGCTCCTGGGGCCTCTGTGAAAACAAGCCCCGCGCGAACCAGTTTTTCAACGTAAAAGGTCGGGACGTCGCTCCTCCCACTTCAACCGCTCCTGGGCCTCTGTGAAAACAAGCCCCGCGAACGAGTTTTTAAACTTACAGGTCGGACGTCGCCTCCTCCCACTGCAAACCGCTGCCTGGGCCTCTGTGAAAACAAGCCCCGGCGAACCAGTTTTTTCAACGTAAGGTCGGAACGACGCTCGCTCCTCCCACTGCAACCGCTCCTGGGCCTCTGTGAAAACAAGCCCCGCGAACGTGTTTTTAAACTTACAGGACGAGTCGTCGCTCCTCTTACCACCTGCAACCGCTCCTAGGGCCTTTGTGAAAAAAAATATGAAATATGAGATGAATGAGATATACAAAATCGTCAGTGTTAACCATATCAACCATATAACAATTACAGCACGGAAAACAGGCCCTCTCGGCCCTTCCAGTCCGTGCCGACCATTTGTTTTCCCCTCAGCCCCATCTACCTGGCACTCAACCATACCCCTCCATTCCCTTCACGTCCATATACCTATCCACTTTACTCTTAATGTTAAAATCGCGATCCTGGCTCCACCACTTCTGCAGGAAGCTGATTCCACAACAGCCACCACCCTCTGAGTAAAGAAGTTCCCCCTCACGTTACCCCGAAACACCTCTGTCCCTTAATTCTCATGTCATGCCCTCCCTGATGGGTTTGAAACTTCCCTACCCTCAATGGGAAAAACGTATCCACGTCAACTCTGGTCCTATCCCTTTCATCATTTTAAAGACCTCAATCAAGTCCCCCCCTGAAACCTTCTGCGCTCCAAAGAATAAAGACCTAATCTTGTTCAACCTTGTGGGGAAAACAAATGGTCGGCACGGACTGGAAGGGCCGAGAGGGCCTGTTTTTTTTTTTTCCGTGCTGTAATTGTTATATGGTTATATGGTTATATGGTTATTATGTTCAAACCTTTCTCTGTAACATAGTTGCTGGGAAAAACCCTGGCAACATTCTAGTAAATCTCCTCTGTACTCTCTCTATTTTGTTGACATCCTTCCCTATAACTAGGCGACCAAAAATTGTACACCATACTCCAGAATTGGTCTTACCAATGCCTTGTGCAATTTTAACATTACTTCCCTACTCCTATATTCAATGCTCTGATTTATAAAGGCCAGCACACCAAAGGCTTTCTTTACCACCCTACTCTACATGCGATTCCACCTTCAGGGATCTATGCACAGTTATTCCTAGATCCCTCTGTTCCACAGCATTCCTCAATTCCCTACCTATTTTAACCATGTACGTCCTATTTTGATTTGTCCTGCCAAGATGTAGCACTTCACACTTATCAGCATTAAACTCCATCTGCCATCTTTCAGCCCAACTTTTTCCAAATGGCCCAATCTCTCTGTAGACTATGAAAATATCTACTTCTATTATCCACAACACCACCTATCTTAGTATCATCTGCATACTTACTTATTTCCAATTGTCCACCCCATCATCCAGATCATTGATGTACATGACAAACAACAGTGGACCCAACACAGATCCCTGAGGCACCCCACTGGTCACCGGCTTCCAACCTGACAAACAGCCATCCACCATTACTCACTCTGACATCTCCCATTCAGCCACTGTTGAATCCATCATGCTACTCGCGCCATTAACAACCCAAAGATTGAACCTTCTTAACCAACCTTCCATGGGGAACCTTGTCAAAGGAGCCTTACTGAAATCCATATTAGATTTTAAATCCATATAGATCTTATGGATTCTAAATCCATATACATATAACACCTGCATAACCCAGAACCTGCTGCAGCCACCTTGAAATAGTCTGAACTGACCTTCCTTTGAGTTAAAGAAGGAACTGGCAGATGCTGGAGAATTGAGGGTACACAAAAGGCTGGAGAAAGAGTAAAATCTCAGCGGGGGTGGCAGCAACATCTAAAGGAGCGAAGGAGATAGGCGACGTTCGGTTCGAGACCCTTCTTCAGACCCTTTGTGTCGTTGTTTGTTGATTAATAAACAATGCTGATTCCACACTTCTAAGGATTCTGCTGGCCTTGATAACATAGATGTGAGACTGTGGGGTATCCTAAAAATGATCTTAAATCATGCCACCCCTGGTCTGGTCTGCTTGTGTAGACCTGTCAATGTAAAATGTAATGGCACCTACAGCCAATTCCATCCTATCTAGTCACAGCGTTTGCAATGTTGCCATCGTTGTGCTGATATAAGTGTCAGACTAAGGATGTAGCTGGAACCCCTTGATGAAGTAATGTTCACCACATTTTCAATAACCAACTGCATAATCTTGGGAATGGGAGAACTTGTGTCAAGATGTGTTTAACAACTGGTTAT
The DNA here is from genome assembly GCA_035221665.1 of Okamejei kenojei. Classification (NCBI taxonomy): domain Eukaryota; kingdom Metazoa; phylum Chordata; class Chondrichthyes; order Rajiformes; family Rajidae; genus Okamejei; species Okamejei kenojei. The sequence goes on from CM069174.1 coordinate 106,523, forward strand.
CGGAGTTGAACCCGACAGCATAGTTCCCTTTTGTTGCAGCCTTAGTGTCTCTAAACTGAATTATTGTCAAATACCATTTTAAAATGAACTGGACAAATGTCAGTAATCTGTACCGTATGTAAATGTAACATTAACATTTAAATAAAAACACTTCTGATCCCCACTGAATAGGAATGTACTGCTTTTTTTGGGTCTGCTATCCCTGCACACTGCAGTGTGCACTTTCATGGCCTTGATGTGCGACAACCTGAGGCAATAAATCAAGTCCATTCAAAATGTGTAAGTCAATAATTGTTTTACTGTGCAAAGGAGTCCCGTCTCCTGCAACCACAGTTTGAACAGCAAGTTCTGTTTTTTGGAATAAACCGTATACCGTAGTGCATAATGCCTGATGAAAGCAAGCAACATGGAACGTTGGCCAGTCCGACGGTACGAACCCAAGCGAGGTCTTGCTGACTGTATTAAGATCCGGCTAATGAGGCAAAAATGAGGAAGACATAAAAGAACATTCCCCCTATTGAAAGCGCAGAATGTATTTCTCCGCACTGTTGTGCCACATATTTTTGCAATCAGTGCATATAAACATGGACCAACATTCGATGTAGTATTGAACCATACTTTCATAATACTTGAGATCCAACACTCATTCTGTGTTTATCATCGATTTGAACTGGATGATACACCAGTGGCAAGGGAGATTTAGGTAATTATTAACAGGATACTTTTACTTGAATTAGCATTGTGACTAACATATGTCACCATCGTTAGAGCAGCAAACTTGAATTTGAGCATGTAGAGTATGTATATTCGCTCAATAGCCCCTTACCCATGGGTTGCACTAGTGTATATGTTTAGTTGAATACCAACAATTGAAGAATTGGTAACTCATGCAATCTCCAATATCTCCAAGTAGAGATGGTATTCGGTACAGTTCTCATCTTAGAGTCCATAGCATCAATCTGTATTGTAACTGAATTCGAACCGAGACTACACACTGTTGAGTGTTTCAAGTTCAAGTTCAAATGATTATTGACATGTTCAGCAATGTCGAATTACTGTTGCTTTATCATTGTGACTGAGGTAGCTTCAGCTGACAATAGCATAGAGGGATGTTAACAATGGTCGAATTGCTACTTACACTATATCAGTTCCTTGATTTGCTAAGCTGAAACATAGCTGCTATATTGCCAATACACTTGATGAAAACAACTTAGTTTGTATAACAGATTGCTGTAACTACAATCTCTTGCCACAGGGCGGATGTCAAGGCTAATAATAATTAAAGGTAAATCCCAATGACCAACAAACAGTTTATCCCATACCGAAACGCTTTACTGTTCATAGTACATTTATATTGTCTTTGATAACCTCTGTACTGGATTGTCCATAACATGGTCTCTGACCCTTATGAATCTGTTGTTAGTCAGAAAAATATCAGTTTACATATTCGGAAAGTTCATATGCCCGACACGCTCCATTCTTCATAATAATCATGCCACTCCTGCCTTATTCCATGGGGTGGGTTTTGCATGAGAACTTTTGCCCAATTTCCGAAACTTATTTTTTTTTTAAACAACCCTGTGCCATAATCCAAACTTGCTTGGAATGCGGACGACTGTGCCTCAACCAGATATTTTTACCTTTTCTGTGTTGTACAAAACAAATGTAAATATTAAAACTTGTGAACGGTGCACTACCCATATTTTGGAAGTGCTAGACCCATTTTCTTGAGTAGGATTGGTAAGGTGCATGGAATTTCTGAGCTATCTGAATGACACCATCTGATGCAGTACAGCAAGCTTCATCAGCCCTGCAGGCACAAAGACATCGTGGGGCAAGTGCAGCAGGGAAGAGGAGGCTTTGGCCTTACGACAAGTAAACCAACTTGGCGAAAGGCCACAACATCAGAGCGGAGACATTGGTGGTGAGGAGGTGCGGCGACAGGAGGAGGCCGCAAGAAGTGCAAAGGCGGTCTTCCGCTTGCCAAACAGGGGCAATGGATGCAGTGGGAAGGTGTGGAGCGGAGGAAGATCAGCTGGAAAGACCTATGGGAAATGGAATCAAGCAAGATCAGCTTCATCATCAGAGCGACATACGACGTCCTTCCATCACCAAAGAAACCTCAATCAGATGGTACGGCGAGGATCCAACCTGTGCCCTCTGCCCAACTCCACAGCGACCCTCAAACACATCATGGTAGGCTGCAAGACCAGCCTCACGCAAGGGAGATACTACGTGGAGGCATAATCAGGTATTAAAAAGCCTGGCAGCAGCCCTTGAGAACAGGCTGTGTGCGACCAACTCCTTGCCTCCGAGAGCAAGCAACCCCTCCCACTTAAGGGCGACAACCTTTGTCCGAGAAGGACAGAAAACACCGAAAACATCCTTCCACTAGATCAGAAGAAGGAAACCTATGCAGGGCCCGTGACTGGAGGATGCTGGCGGACATCGGCCGACAACTAATCTTTCCACCTGAAATTGCTTCAACCAACCTCAGGCCAGATTTGGTGTTCTGGTCCCTTTCACAGAAGACTGCTTACATCATAGAGCTCAACAGTTCCATGGGAGAACTCTGTTGTGGAGGCCTATGAGCGTAAAGAAGCTGCGCTAACACAGAGCTTGCAGCAGAGGCAAGGCAGCGTGGCTGGAACATCAACGTTTATCCAGTTGAAGTGGGATGCAGAGGATTTGTTGCGTCATCTACCATCAGACTGCTGAAGGAAGCTTGGAATCCATGGTCAGTGCTCTGCGGAAGACCATAAGATCACTCTCAGACGCGGCTGAAAGAAGCAGCTGTTGGATTTGGCTCAAGCGGAAAGACCCATGCTGGGCCCCAAATGCGTCCAATGGTGAATCTTTGAGGCAGTTTGACACGGGACACACGCTGAGGGCTGATCATCCTGCAGCGGGCCGCCCTTGTGGGAGGTGTGTATAGTGAATAAAAGGCCGAAACCACCCAGTGATGCAAGGGTACACTACTGATGATGTGTCCTGTGCCCAACTGTCCTGAGGTTACCCCGGCCAAGATATACGTATAACGTACCCCCCCCCCTGATGTTGAGCGTCCACCACTCTCAGCAATCAATGAATGTCGTGAAATGCTCCCCACCTACTGGCACAAGCGGACTTTCTTAACATCTAGTCCTGTGTATTTGATTCTGAAAATCTGGACTTATCCAGTGACTGCTGTGGAAAGGACCAGCTGACAACATGGGAAAGTCCATGTGGACAGCTTGGAGAGACAGCTGACAGGAGGGAACAGACCCCAATGGGCCGTCATGGGCTAGCTCCCCATGACAGCAGTCTCCAAAGCTGTTCAGCTAGTTGGAGACACCCGCTAAATGCTACCAAAAGTAAAATAAAAGAAATACCCCTAGAGCCAGCGAGAGCGGGGGCGCAAGATGGCTCACCGATTGATAAACACGGTTACAGACCCAGGAACGGAAACGACCACGGACAAGGAGAGCATGGCACATGAGACATCCACAACAGCTGCGGGACACAAACTTCAGTGTGGCATCTGTGGTTGGGAGAAAAAGAACATCAATGATGGGCTTGAAGATCCACCAAGGGAGGAAAAAAAGTGCTTGAGAAGAGCAGAGACATGGGCCTCGCATTGACCAGTACTTCTTACGAAGCAACCAGTCAAATCAGTCGAATGAAGCTCAGCGACGGGACACAAACCAAAGTTCGCAGAGCATCAGCACCCCATGTCACTGAAGAGGGTGATACAAGCACAGAAATGCCGGTGGAGGAGCCCACCGCAACAACAACAAAGACCTCCATTGGAGGGAAAGATCAAAGGGCATAAACCTGGAGTGAAGTGGCCCAAAGCTGTTGAAAAGAAAGAGTGGGAGACGGTCAACAGTGACCTTATACATATCTTGGAGCAAACAAGTGGGCACAGCAGTGGAAAAAGCTTGAAAGGATGGGCAACATAATCTACAGCTATGGAGAAGAACGGTTTGGGGTGAGTAAAGGGAAGAGGTGAAAGATAGTTTACCAACACCAATCAAGTCCATGAGGCAGCAGGAGATCGAGAGGCTAATCAGAGAGAGATGAGACAGTTGAAAAAGCAATGGAAAAAAGCAACTGACGCAGAGAGAGAAGGTCTCATGCTACTCCAAGAGGACATCAAGAGCCGATTGGCAACCTTGGCGAAAAGCAGAGAACATGAGGAAACTTCGCAAGAATAAAGAACACACAAGAACACGGTTCTACAAAGACCCTTTCAAGTTCATCAAAGACCTCTTCGCAAAGGAAAAAAAGTGGAACTTTGAAAACATCAAAACAAGAATTGGAGGAACACCTGGAAAAGGCCCACCAAGACACGAAAAGGCATGAGAAGTTAGTCATCCCACATGACATCCCCACCTATTCAACCACCTGAATTCAACCTGGACACCAGCCCTCCGAAATGGAAAGAGGTGAGAGAACACTGTCCGGCGAGCAAGAGCAGCATCAGCTCCAGGGCCAAACGGAGTACCATACAAAGCTCTACAAGAATGCACCGGATGTGTTACGCTTTCTATGGAAGCTCATGAGGGTGGTGTGGAAGAAGCAAACAATACCTAAGGTGTGGCGAAGGGCCGGCGGCATACTAATACCTAAAGAAAAGGATGCATCAGACATCAGCCAATTCCGGCCAATATGTCTCCTCAACGTCGAGGAAAAAATCTTTTTCAGCATTGTATCACAAAGGCTATCCACCTATCTGGTAACAAACAAGTACATTGATACATCAGTACAGAAAGCAGGAATTCCAGGTTTTTCGGGCTGCTTGGAGCATACAAGCATGATCTGGCACCAGATCGCAAGCAGCTAAGAAGGACAAGAGAGACCTACATGTGATTCTTCCCTCGATCTGGCCAATGCATTTGGTTCAGTTTCCACATGAACTCCTTTGGGAATCTTTTGCCTTTTTTTCCATGTACCAGAGCTCATCACCACACTGGTCAAGAACTATTTCCAAGACCTGCAGCTGTGCATTCACAACAGCTGAATTCAGTACAACATGGCAGCGCTTGGAAGTAGGCATCATGGCAGGCTGCACAGTCTCACCCTTGGCCTTTACAATGGCCATGGAAGTCATCATCAGGGCCTCAAAATGGGTGGTGGGCGGTGAACGAACCAGAGCTGGGCTCCGTCTGCCACCCATCAGGCATACATGGACGATATGACAACAATAACCACTACTGCAGCATGCACCAAGCGGCTACTTGGAAAGCTGCAGGAGAACATCAAGTGGGCCCGAATGAAAATCAAACCAAGTAAGTCTCGAAGCATCTCCATAGTTAAGGGGGTGCTTAGAGACACAAGGTTCTGCATCGGTGGACGACCTAATACCAACAGTGTCTGAGCAGCCAGTAAAAAGCCTGGGCAGATGGATACAACGCAAGTCTCAAGGACAAAGAGCAGGTGCAACAGCTAAGGCAAGAAATTGTCAACGGCCTGGAAGATCATCAATCAGAACCCTACTGCCTGGGGAAAACTGAAGCTCTGGTGCCTACAGTTTGGACTCCCTTCCTCGGACAATGTGGCCACTGACCGTTTATGAAGCTCCAATAACAACTGTGGAGAAGATGGAGCGAACCATAACTTCATACGCGAAGAAATGGCTCGGTGTCCCACAATGTCTAACTAACATCGGCCTCTATGGCGCAAAGGTGGTCCCTGGAACTACCTCTCACTAGTCTAACAGAGGAATACAAGTGTTCCAAGTAAGACTCCAGATGACACTGAGGGACTCTAGAGACAAGACCATCAGTGCTTGTTGTGCCGCCCCCTAGTAACCGGCCGGAAGTGGACACCATCTGATGCAGTACAGCAAGCTTCATCAGCCCTGAGGCACAAAGACATCGTGGGGCAAGTGCAGCAGGGAAGAGGAGGCTTTGGCCTTACGACAAGTAAAACCAACTTGGCGAAAGGCCACAACATCAGAGCGGAGGACATTGGTGGTTGAGGAGGGTGCGGCGACAGGAGGAGGCCGCAAGAAGTGCAAAGGCGGTCTCGCTTGCCAAACTGGGGCAATGGCTGCAGTGGGAAGGTGTGGAGCGGAGGAAGATCAGCTGGAAAGACCTATGGAAAATGGAATCAAGCAAAGATCAGCTTCATCATCAGAGCGACATACGACGTCCTTCCATCACCAAAGAACCTCAATCAGTGGTACGGCGAGGATCCAACCTGTGCCCTCTGCCCAACTCCAGCGACCCTCAAACACATCATGGTAGGCTGCAAGACCAGCCTCACGCAAGGGAGATAGACGTGGAGGCATAATCAGGTATTAAAAAGCCTGGCAACAGCCTTGAGAACAGGCTGTGTGCGACCAACTCCTTGCCTCCGAGAGCAAGCAACCCCTCCCACTTAAGGGCGACAACCCTTTGTCCGAGAAGGACAGAAAACACCGAAACATCCTTCACTAGATCAGAAGAAGGAAACCTATGCAGGGCCCGTGACTGGAGGATGCTGGCGGACATCGGCCGACAACTAATCTTTCCACCTGAAATTGCTTCAACCAACCTCAGGCCAGATTTGGTGTTTCTGGTCCCTTTCACAGAAGACTGCTTACATCATAGAGCTCACAGTTCCATGGGAGAACTCTGTTGTGGAGGCCTATGAGCGTAAGAAGCTGCGCTAACACAGAGCTTGCAGCAGAGGCAAGGCAGCGTGGCTGGAACATCAACGTTTATCCAGTTGAAGTGGGATGCCAGAGGATTTGTTGCGTCATCTACCATCAACTGCTGAAGGAGCTTGGAATCCATGGTCAGGCTCTGCGGAAGACCATAAGATCACTCTCAGCACGCGCTGAAAGAAGCAGCTGTTGGATTTGGCTCAAGCGGAAAGACCCATGCTGGGCCCCAAATGCGTCATGGTGAATCTTTGAGGCAGTTTGACACGGGACACGCGCTGAGGGCTGATCATCCTGCAGCGGGCCGCCTTGTGGAGGGTGTATAGTGATAAAGAGGCCGAAACACCCCGTGATGCAAGGGTACACTACTGATGATGTGTCCTGTGCCCAACTGTCCTGAAGGTTACCCAGGCCAAGATATACGTATACGTACCCCCCCCCCTGATGTTGAGCGTCCACCACTCTCAGCAATCAATGAAATGTCGTGAAATGCTCCCCACCTACTGGCACAAGGGTACTTCTTAACATCTAGTCCTGTGTATTTGATTCTGAAAATCTGGACTTATCCAGTGACTGCTGTGAAAGGACAGCTGACAACATGGAAAGTCCATGTGACAGCTTGGAGAGACAGCTGACAGGAGGGAACAGACCCCAATGGGGCCGTCATGGGCTAGCTCCCCATGACAGCAATCTCCAAAGCTGTTTCAGCTAGTTGGAGACACCCGCTAAATGCTACAAAAAGTAAATTAAAAAGAAATACCCCTAGAGCCAGCGAGAGCGGGGGCGCAAGATGGCTCACCGATTGATAACACGGTTACAGACCCAGGAACGGAAACGACCACGAGACAAGGAGAGCATGGCACATGAGACATCCACAACAGCTGCGGGACACAAACTTCAGGTGTGCATCTGTGGTTGGGAGAAAAGAACATCAATGATGGGCTTGAAGATCCACCAAGGGAGGAAAAAGTGCTTGAGAGAGCAGAGACATTGGCCTCGCATTGTGACCAGTACATTCTTACGAAGCAACCAGTCAAATCAGTCGAATGAAGCACAGCGACGGGACACAAACCAAAGTTCGCAGAGCATCAGCACCCATGTCACTGAAGAGGGTGATACAAGCACAGAAATGCCGGTGGAGGAGCCCACGCAACAACTACAAAGACCTCCATTGGAGGGAAAGATCAAAGGGCATAAACCTGGAGTGAAGTGGCCCAAAGCTGTTGAAAAGAAAGAGTGGGAGACGGTCAACAGTGACCTTATACATATCTTGGAGCAACAAGTGGGCACAGCAGTGGAAAAGCTTGAAAGGATGGGCAACATAATCTACAGCTATGGAGAAGAACGGTTTGGGGTGAGTAAAGGAGAGGTGGAAAGAAGTTACCAACACCAATCACAGTCCAGGAGGCAGCAGGAGATCGAGAGGCTAATCAGAGAGAGGAGACAGTTGAAAAAGCAATGGAAAAAAGCAACTGACGCAGAGAGAGAAGGTCTCATGCTACTCCAAGAGGACATCAAGAGCCGATTGGCAACCTTGCGAAAAGCAGAGAACATGAGGAAACTTCGCAAGAATAAAGAACACTACAAGAACACGGTTCTACCAAAGACCCTTTCAAGTTCATCCAAAGACCTCTTCGCAAAGGAAAAAAGTGGAACTTTGAAAACATCAAAACAAGAATTGGAGGAACACCTGGAAAAGGCCCACCAAGACACGAAAAAGGCATGAGAAGTTAGTCATCCCACATGACCATCCCACCTATTCAACCACCTGAATTCAACCTGGACACCAGCCCTCCGAAATGGAAAGAGGTAGAGAACACTGTCCGGCGAGCAAGAGCAGCAATCAGCTCCAGGGCCAAACGGAGTACCATACAAGCTCTACAAGAATGCACCGGATGTGTTTACGCTTTCTATGGAAGCTCATGAGGGTGGTGTGGAAGAAGCAAACAATACCTAAGGTGTGGCGAAGGGCCGGCGGCATACTAATTTACCTAAAGAAAAGGATGCATCAGACATCAGCCAATTCCGGCCAATATGTCTCCTCAACGTCGAGGGAAAAATCTTTTTCAGCATTGTATCACAAAGGCTATCCACCTATCTGGTAACAAACAAGTACATTGATACATCTGTACAGAAAGCAGGAATTCCAGGTTTTTCGGGCTGCTTGGAGCATACAAGCATGATCTGGCACCAGATCCAAGCAGCTAAGAAGGACAAGAGAGACCTACATGTGATCTTCCTCGATCTGGCCAATGCATTTGGTTCAGTTCCACATGAACTCCTTTGGGAATCTTTTGCCTTTTTCCATGTACCAGAGCTCATCACCACACTGGTCAAGAACTATTTCCAAGACCTGCAGCGTGGCTTCACAACAGCTGAAATTCAGTACAACATGGCAGCGCTTGGAAGTAGGCATCATGGCAGGCTGCACAGTCTCACCCTTGGCCTTTACAATGGCCATGGAAGTCATCATCAGGGCCTCAAAATGGGTGGTGGGCGGTGAACGAACCAGAGCTGGGCTCCGTCTGCCACCCATCAGGGCATACATGGTCGATATGACAACAATAACCACTACTGCAGCATGCACCAACGGCTACTTGGAAAGCTGCAGGAGAACATCAAGTGGGCCCGAATGAAAATCAAAACCAAGTAAGTCTCGAAGCATGTCTCCATAGTTAAGGGGGTGCTTAAGAGACACAAGGTTCTGCATCGGTGACGACCTAATACCAACAGTGTCTGAGCAGCCAGTAAAAAGCCTGGGCAGATGGTACAACGCAAGTCTCAAGGACAAAGAGCAGGTGCAACAGCTAAGGCAAGAAATTGTCAACGGCCTGGAGATCATCAATCAGACCCTACTGCCTGGGAAACTGAAGCTCTGGTGCCTACAGTTTGTGGACTCCTTCCTCGGACAATGTGGCCACTGACCGTTTATGAAGCTCCAATAACAACTGTGGAGAAGATGGAGCGAACCATAACTTCATACGCGAAGAAATGGCTCGGTGTCCCACAATGTCTAACTAACATCGGCCCTCTATGGCAAAGGGGTCCTGGAACTACCTCTCACTAGTCTAACAGAGGAATACAAGTGTTCCAAAGTAAGACTCCAGATGACACTGAGGGACTCTAGAGACAAGACCATCAGTGCTGTTGTGCCGCCCCTAGTACCGGCCGGAAGTGGACACCATCTGATGCAGTACAGCAAGCTTCATCAGCCCTGAGGCACAAAGACATCGTGGGCAAGTGCAGCAGGGAAGAGGAGGCTTTGGCCTTACGACAAGGTAAACCAACTTGGCGAAAGGCCACAACATCAGAGCGGAGGACATTGGTGGTTGAGGAGTGTGCGGCGACAGGAGGAGGCCGCAAGAAGTGCAAAGGCGGTCTCGCTTGCCAAACTGGGGCAATGGATGCAGTGGGAAGGTGTGGAGCGGAGGAAGATCAGCTGGAAAGACCTATGGGGAAAATGGAATCAAGCAAGATCAGCTTCATCATCAGAGCGACATACGACGTCCTTCCATCACCAAAGAACCTCAATCAGTGGTACGGCGAGGATCCAACCTGTGCCCTCTGCCCAACTCCAGCGACCCTCAAACACATCATGGTAGGCTGCAAGACCAGCCTCACGCAAGGGAGATAGACGTGGAGGCATAATCAGGTAATTAAAAAGCCTGGCAACAGCCCTTGAGAACAGCTGTGTGCGACCAACTCCTTGCCTCCGAGAGCAAGCAACCCCTCCCACTTAAGGGCGACAACCTTTGTCCGAGAAGGACAGAAAACACCGAAACATCCTTTCCCACTAGATCAGAAGAAGGAAACCTATGCAGGGCCCGTGACTGGAGGATGCTGGCGGACATCGGCCGACAACTAATCTTTCCACCTGAAATTGCTTCAACCAACCTCAGGCCAGATTTGGTGTTCTGGTCCCTTTCACAGAAGACTGCTTACATCATATAGCTCACAGTTCCATGGTAGAACTCTGTTGTGGAGGCCTATGAGCGTAAGAAGCTGCGCTACACATGAGCTTGCAGCAGAGGCAAGGCAGCGTGGCTGGAACATCAACGTTTTATCCAGTTGAAGTGGGATGCAGAGGATTTGTTGCGTCATCTACCATCATACTGCTGAAGGAGCTTGGAATCCATGGTCAGGCTCTGCGGAAGACCATAAGATCACTCTCAGACGCGGCTGAAAGAAGCAGCTGTTGGATTTGGCTCAAGCGGAAAGACCCATGCTGGGCCCCAAATGCGTCATGGTGAATCTTTGAGGCAGTTTGACACGGGACACACGCTGAGGGCTGATCATCCTGCAGCGGGCCGCCCTTGTGAGGGTGTATAGTGATAAAAGGCCGAAAACACCCCAGTGATGCAAGGGTACACTACTGATGATGTGTCCTGTGCCCAACTGTCCTGAAGGTTACCCAGGCCAAGATATACGTATACGTACCCCCCCCCCCCCTGATGTTGAGCGTCCACCACTCTCAGCAATCAATGAATGTCGTGAAATGCTCCCCACCTACTGGCACCAAGGACTTCTCTTTAACATCTAGTCCTGTGTATTTGATTCTGCCCCCAGCTCCAGTGAACCGCTTACTGCCGATGAGCGCCTGGGGTGCGTTCTGAAACGATGACTTTTGCCCGCCGTTGGCCTAATTGATTCGTCTGCCAGGCTTTCTTCCCCTGTAGAATAGGCCTAGCTGTTCACTGCCGGCACATATGTCCGACTTCTTTACAGCCTGGAGTCAGTTATATCTTGACCTTTTGTTCTTCCCTCCTCAGAGAGGGTGATTCGTAGGCATCCCTAAACATGCGCTGCCACAGGCCGCAGGATACCAATACTGATAAGAACCCATTGGACATATCCCAAATAGAATATTCTGCTGTGATGGCAACTTTGTTGTCAGGCAAAAGGTACCTCTGACACGTGCCCTTTATCCCTTGGGGTATGCCCCACGGCCATACCCTGAGACTCAGTGTCAGCAGGATACTGACCCGTCTTGGTCTCTGCCTCCAAGAGGGAGATCTCTGTAGAACTGTATGCAACATTTGCTGTATGTGGGATAGTCGTTTCAAATGCCCCGGTGAGGAATTCATCCCCCGACTACGTGGGCCTTGCTGTCCAGCCCCGGTGGAGAATCTACTCCCGACTCCGTGGGCGTAGCAAATTATGTGTGAACTTGAGCAACCCTGTCCCAGGCGTTGCTGGCGCTGCCTTTCGTAAAGGCCGGCGATTTTTGACATGAAACAGCCCTATACCAGGTGCTGCTAGCAAGGCTCTCTCGTAGGCCGGTAATGTCACAAATGAAACAGCCCTGTACCAGGTGCTGCTTGCATGGCTCTCCCGTTGGTTGGCACGTACACACATGAAGCAGCCCTGTCAGGCGCTGTTGGCGCGGCCTGTCCCATAGGCCCGCACTATTACACATGAAGCAGCCCTATGCCTGACGCTGCTGGCGCGGCTTGTCCCATAGGCCCTCTCTATTAAGGTTGCAGTGTTAGGCCCGCAGTGTAAGGTCACTAAATCAACATTTTTAGTGTACAGCTTTACTTTGTGAAGGGTTAAAACAATTCACAACAACTTGTGCTCAACAACAAGGATTACATTGTCAGAGACATATAACAAGAACTTTATTACTTTAACTTTGCCTTTAGCTTTTAATTTTAAGAAAAGCACTCTGACATACGTACATTTTATTATTAAGAGAAACCCTTTGAAGCCCGACTCACCTGAGTTCAAATAGGGCTGAATGTGTCCCATCTAATTCCTTGCCTGGGGACCAACGTCTGTGTGCCACTGACCCTTCAGTCCATAACCGGCACACTCGTTGAGCTGCAAAACTTGCAGGAAACCCTCTGAGAAAAGAGGCTCCTGCCTGAAAAAACCTGGTAATTAAAAACGAACTTACCACGAGGTTTAACTTACCGCTGGCAGGAGCTCTGTCCTGCCAGTCTGGTGCTTGCGCTAGTGCGGCTGACGTACTGACGCGCATGCGGCCTGACGGGTCTTCTTCATGGAATCACTCAAGTGACTCGGAAGTGAAATTATTTTTTAATACATATACTTTGGATTAATGGTCAAGAATGAAATATGTTGACGTGATGGCCCCAAGAGAATCCACGCCCATGAAATATCGGGAGCTGGAAACTCATTGGTCGGATGTCCTAGAATCCACGACCATGAAAAGACGGGAAGTGGAGACGATGGCACAAAGTCATCATCATCATCACGGTTGCACTGTTAAACTATGGATTGTTGCTATTTCACCCTGCTTGTAAAGATCATGTAATGAAATTCTTGACGAGAAAAGTTCGTTATCTTGAAATAAAAGGGGCAATGTGAATGTGCAGGGATTAGGGTACTTTGCAAAATGACAAGTATCTGTGAGAGAATGTAACCCCACTTTTGAAAAAGGAGGAAGAGAAAAAACGGGGATTTACAGACCAGTTAGTCGAACATCGGTAGTGGGGAACCTGCCAGCGTCAGTTATTAAAGATGGAATAGCAGCACATTTGTAAAGTGGTGAAATCATTGAACAAAGTCAGCTTGGATTTACAAAAGGTAAATCATGTCTGACGGATCTGATAGAATTTTTCGAGGATGTCATTAGTAGAGTGGATAAGGGAGTACCAGTGTTATATCTGGACTTTCAGACGGCTTTCGACAACGCCCCGCATAAGAGATTAGAATACAAACTTAATGCACACGGGATTGGGGGTTCAGTATTGATGTGCATAGAGAACTGGCTGGCAGACAGGAAGCAAAGGGTAGGAGTAAACGGGACATTTTCACAATGGCAGGCAGTGACTCGTGTGGTACCGACAGGCTCAGTGCTGGAACCCCAGCTATTTACAATATATATTAATGATTTGGACGAGGGAATTGAATGCAACATCTCCAAGTTTGCGTATGACACGAAGCTGGGTGGCAGTGTTGGGTGGAGGAGGATTCTAGGATGCTGCAAGGTGACTTGGATAGGTGGGTGCAGTTGGAAAAACATGCATGACAGAATGCAGTATAATGGGATAATGTGTGGTTATCCACATAAATGTGAGGCAAAAACCGGAGGGTAGACTATTATCTGAATGGTGGCCGATTAGGAAAAGGGGATATGCAAGGAGACTTGGGTGTTATGCTACACCAGTCATTGAAAGTAGGCATGCAGGTGCAGCAGGCTTTGAAGAAAGCGAATGGTATGTTAGCATTCATAGCAAAAGGATTTGAGTATAGGAGCAGGGAGGTTGTATTGCAGTTGTATGGGGTTTTGCTGAGATCATACCTGCAGTATAATTGCGTACAGATTTTGTATCCGAATCTGAGGAGGAAATACATTCTTGGCATAGATGGGGTACAGAGAAGGTTCACCAGACTGATTCCTGGGATGTCAGGACTTTCACATGAGGAAAGACTGGATAGACTTGGCTTGCACTTGCTAGAATTTCGAATATCGATGGGGGATCTTACAGAAACTTACAAAATTCTTAAGGGTTGGACAGGCCTAGATGCAGGAAGATTGTTCCCGATGTTGGGGAAGTGCAGAAAACAAGGGGTCACTAATTTGTAAGATAAGGCGGAATTTCCTTTGGACAGATGAGGAAAAACATTTTGTTCACACAGAGAGTGGTTGAGGTCTCTGGAATTATCTACCACAGATAGTAGATGAGGCCTGTTCATTTGGCTATATTAAGAAGGAGTTATGTGTGCCTTGTGGCTTTAAAGGGATCCAGGGGCCTCATTTCTATCTCTCCCCTTACTAATCACCCTTATCTCTTACTCCCTTTTTTTCTCTCTTCCTCCCCCTACTCCTCCCCCCCTTTCCTCCCTTTCTACTTCCCCCTCTCTCTGCTCTCCCCCCACCTTCCCTACTCATTCCATTCCCCTTCCCCCACTGTATTGAGAAGTACAGGATACTGGATACCGGGATACTGAGTTGAATGATCAGCCATGCGCACATTGAATGGCGTTGCAGGCTTTCGAGGCGGCCCCGACCGTACGAGACCCCCCCGACCCGATTGGGACTACTCTGCTCTATTTCTATGTGTCTATGTTTCTAAGTTGGTCTGTGTAACGGACGGGGTACATCTACAAATCTCCAATTCACAGATAGAGCTTTTCTCAGCTGGATGGATCATTACATTATACTTCCTTTGTGCATTACAGATGTTAGGAAGAGACACTGGAGGACTCGCCGAGGTTCTATCAGTCACATCGGGATATTAACCGGGTTATAGTGCGCCTTCTGGTTGTTGCATTATGATGCGCGACAGACAATTGATTGTATTAACACAAACTTGGAGCTGTTCAACCATTTCAATTCTGCACCATTGGATGGTGCAGAAGTGGAAAATGTTAGGGGGCGCCGTCTGTATGGTTTTTTTTTTTTTTCTGGTTGCCAGCCTGCAAGCCTGTCTGATGTTTCACTCTATTTTTAAATTTGTAAGTGGTTAAAGTATTTTTGTTTGGAGGTGTATTCTTTTTTAGTGAGGGGTGGGCGGTGGGGAAGGGGGGAGACCCCTTTTTTCCTGCGTCACTACCTGGTCGGAGAGGCAGCTTTTCCCGGGCCTGCAACTTCGACCCGTCCTCGCGCCTACAGCGGGGCTGGAGTGTAGTTTATTGAGGGAGAATGCCTGGAACCTCGGCCTTCGCAGTGGCCGCAGGCGCTGGAGCGCCATCGCGGCCGGAGCGGGCGATGCCTTGCCTGGGTCGCCGCCCCCGCTGGATCTCAGGTGAGCTGAAACGGCCGACAAAAAAACATCGGGGCCGCGGGGTCTGGTGGTGCGGGCAGTGCGGGCGGCAGCGCTGAATTCAACATCAGGCGCCAGTGGAGGGGAATCCATTCAAGCGCAGCCTGTGGGTCGGAAAGCCGGCGAACTCCGGTAAGGAAGCGGCCGTTTCCAGGTGTCGCAAGCCACTGAGAGGATTCTCCAACTCCGGTGGCACCATCACCCGGCGAGAACGGCCTGGAACATCGGGCTCCGTGTGAATGGGCGATGCGGAGGCCTCAATAGGCACCCGATATGGGAGGGACATTGGATGGGGACTGGACATTGCCTTCCCTCATAATGGGAACATAGATAATAGAAATTAGTTGCAGGTGCAGACCATCAGGCTGATGTCACTCAGGCCTGGCGGGCTGGCAAGCTCAGAAACTGGCGCATTTCTGCTGAAAAAAACAGGTTGACAGAGTCTCTGTAAGATAAAAGGGAAGAGAGAGGACAATCAATTTTAGATTTTTTCATATGTTTTATAGGTCACAGACGATGAAGGAGGAAAGTTTTATCCTTGTGTTGATCTCTGGAGTGCTAGTATGAGTGTTGTGGGGTGATGGGACTAGGTTTCCAGAGGGCTAGTAAGTTTGGGACATTGTCGATCTGATTAGAATTTTGGACTTGCAGTTCAGTGAAGTCATGACTGCTGGGCTGGCACTTCAGTCACTTAGAGCTGGTGGTGTAGGTGGCAGTTCACTCAGTTCCCCCTCCTCCCTTCAACCCTCAACCCTGCCTCTTGCATTTCCCCTCCACCTATGCATCAGTCCATCTCACCCTCAACCACCCCCCATGCTCCTCTTCGTGGACTCTCCGACAAGCGCTTCTGCCATTCCTGCCTATTAGGTACCCATTTTTCTTTTTTGATGAAGAACACGCAGGGACGTGGCAAGTGGAGAAAAATTTGATTATTAAAGTTTAAAATGTGACGGGTCTTAAAACATTGCAAATCTAACCTCACAGCACTCCAAGCAGGAATGCAGGGCAGAAGTTCAAACCTCACAGCATCCAAGCACTCCAACAGAGACACACACACAACCACAGACAACACACAGAAACAAACACAAACACGCCGCGCGCACACACACACACCCACACACACACACACACACACACACTCACACAGGACACACAAACACACACACAGACACACACCAAAGACACACACACACTCACAGACACACACACACAGACACACACAACTCACTCAACACACACACTCACTCACACACACACCTCACTCACACACACAAACACACAACACACATGGCACCACAACACACACACACAGGACACACACAGACGCACACACACACAGACACACCACACACACACAGGAACAAACAAAGGCACACACACACACAAATTCACACACACAAACAAAGACACGCATTCAATACACACAACACACAGACGGGCACTGACACACAGCACCAATACTAAAATGCCAAGTAACCTCAGAACGTGGGCAAGCATACTGATCCTGGTATAACCATATACTACTTTGTAAGTAATTCGTAAATAAGAACACAGGTGTGTCCTAAACCTAAATGATTCCAGTGTTTGAAGTCTTTTTTAATTATCTGAAACACTCCTCCAGAGATGCTGCTACTGCCAAAAAAAGTAAAAAAAGTGATTTAAATAACTTTCAACAAACACACACTCACTCACATATGTATGGCAGTAAGATCTCTTGAATTATTCAAAACAGGCAGGGCGGCGGTCTACACTTTGGCCCTTTCGCATGAGCGCCACCTCTGAATTCACCGGAAAATGTGATCCAAGCACCGTTCTCTCCATAAGCGAAACTACGGAATGAGGCGGCAATTTTGCATTAAAACACTGTCCTGATTTTTTAAAATCGTTTATTCACCGTTTTTCCCTTCTAAAAACGGTTGCACAGCAAGCACATTTAAAACGGCAACCACCATTTAAAAAGCAAAACACCATTTTAAAATATAGGCACGTTTAGCAGCACAGTTCAGAAAGGCAAACTTTTAATTTCGCGGCCAGTCAAAATGGTAAACTTTTCATTTTAGCGGCACGAGTCAAAGGCTAAACTTTAATAGCGGCACTGTCCAAAAGGCAGACGTTTCAATTAGCGGTGCACGGTTCAAAAGGCAGACTTTCATTAGCGGCACAGTCAAAAGGCTCACACCACTTTTCAATTAACGGGCACTGTCAAAAGACGTAGCATGTCTTTTCAACCAGGGCACAATACAAAAGTGTGCACAGCCGTCACAGTTCGAATGGGTCACGTTAAAACTTTATTCCTTCCAAAACACAGTTCCATATATAGCCACTTAAAAAGACATAAAACAACCTCATAATGTAGTGACATGTGTTCTGTTTATTCTAAGCTCAGACTAAGAGTAGTTTCCTTTTTTCTCCTCCCATCTTGCTGCGACTACGGAACGTCACGCTTCCGGGTTTTATAGTCCTCCCACTTCCCGACCGGATGGGGCGGTGGCCTTCATGGCGTGGTTGTTATAGAGTATAATCTCAACATTTTTTTAAACTTTAATTAAGTCTTTTATTTTTGTTCGATGGGAAAAATCTTCTGGCCTAGCAGCTGGAGGGGGACTCTGAGTGCCAAAGGAAGTGGTCTCAAGGAGGTTTATTGCGAAAATGCAAAAGGAGGTTTATTTTCGAAAATGCCAAATGTTTGCTTCGCAATGCAAATGGCGGTCTTTGTGTAGAAAAAATGCAATAGCAGTTTGCTTTGATTTACCAACGGTGGTTTGCTTTGGGATAGCAAAGGGTTTTGCTTTGAAAATGCAAATGGTTTGCTATGAAAAATGCAAAAAGATTTACTTTGAAAAATACAATTTGTTTGTGTTGAATATGCAAATGGTTGTATGGTTTTAGAAAATGAAAACGGTGATTAGATAACATAGAAACATAGGAAAATAGCGTGCATGAGTAGGGCCATCGGCCTGAGAGCTTTGCACCCGCCATTCAGATATGATCTGTTGATCATTCAACTCAGTATCCTGTACCTGCCTTCTCGCCTGCCCATGATCCCTTTAGCCACAAGACGGCCAAAATCTAACCCTACCCTCTTAAATAGAAGTCAAATGAAATGGCCTCAACTACCTTCTGTGGCAGAGAATTCCCAGCGACTCACGATCGCTCTGTGTGACAAATGTTTTTCTCCTCTCGGTCCAGTAAGGAAGTCTCCCCTTACTCCTTAAATCGGTGACCCCTTGGTCTGGACCCTCACCAACTTTTCGGGAACATTCTTTTGCAACTAGCCGTAAAACACCTTCAGAATGTTGTAAGTTTCTATAAGATCTCCCTCAATCATATAATTATGTTGCAAAGTACAGTTGCCGAGTTAATCCAGTCTTTCACTCATATGTAAGTCTCTTGACCATCCCAAATGGAATCAGTCTGGTGATACCTATCTGTAACCCTCTATGGCCAAGAATATCTTTCCTTGATTGGGAGTCCAAAACTATACACAAAACGCAATATAACTCCAGGTGTGGTATCAAAAATCCCTATACATACTAAAGTATGAACATCCCTACTCCTATTACTCAAATCTTTTTGCTATGAATGCAAACATCAATTCGCTTTCTTCACTCTGCTGCACCTGCATGCATACTTTCAATTGACTGGTGTAACATGGACACCAGGTCTCATTTGCATCTCCACCTTTCGTAAGCGGCCACCATCAGATATAGTTCTACCCTCCTCTTTTTGCACAAAATTGATAAACTCACATTTGTCACATTATACTGCATCTGCCATGCATTTGCCACTCGCCCAGTCAACCCAAGTCACTTTGCGCCTCCTTGAACATTCCTCCTCGGCAGCTAACACTGCTCCCAGCTTCGTGTCATCCGAAAACTTGGAGATGTCGCATTCACTTCCCTAGTCCAAATCGTTAATATATATTGTTAAACATCTGGAGGGTCCAGCTCATGAGCTTTGCTGTTACCACTAGTCACTGACTGCCATTCTGAAAATTACCCGTTGTATTTCCTAACTTTGCTTCTGCCTGCCAGCCAGTTCTCTTTCCACATCATGCTGAACCCGTGTGCTTTAAGTTTGTATACTAGAATCTCTTGTGGGGGGGACCTTTGTCCGAAAATGCCTTCTGAAGCTAGAATTACTCTTCCATGGTTCTCCTTATCCACTCTACTAGTTCATAGACATATGAAACATAGACATTAGGTGAGGAGCAGGCCATTCGGCCCTTTGCGAGCCTGCACCGCCATGCAATATGTTCATGGCTGATAATACAAATCAGATCTGTACCTGCCTTTCTCTCCATACCCTCATGATCCCCTTCAGCCAAAAGGACCACATCCAACTCCTCTTAGATAGGCAACGAACTGGCCATCAAACTACATTCTGTGGCACGTGATAGTCCGAGGGATGTTACATTCCCTACGAAAAAATTCCTATGAGTTTTTCGTAGAGACATGAAATTTCCATGGTAAATATCCATGCTGACTTTTTCCATTGATGTCACCAGCTTTCCAAATGTGATGCTATCCCTTCTTTAATAATTGATCTAAGCAGTTTCCCTACTACCGTATGTATTAGAGTAGCCTGGTCGCTGTTAAATTTCCACGTTTTCTCTCTTCCCTCCTTTTTCAAATAAGTTGGGTTACATTAGCAACCTCCAATCACTCAGGATCTACTTCAGAATCTAGGGAGGTTTGTAAAATTATCACTAATGACTCAAGTTATTCTGCTGGCTACACTCTTGGTGTATCTCTGGGATGCGACTATCTGTCCCAGGGGATTATCGCCTATAATCATTCAATTTAACCCAACCAACACTAACCTATATTTCTCTCAGTCCTCCATTATATTTGACCCCGGTCCCATGCTATTTCCCTTTAAAGTTATTTATGTCTTCCTGAGTGAAGGAACAGAACCAATGTAGTTATTTCAATTGGTCTGCATGTCCTTGTTCCCATGATCAATTCACTGTTTCCGATGCAAGTGACCTACATTTGTTTTAACTAACCTCTTTCTCTTCACATATCTATAAAAAACTTTTGCAGTACACTTTTTATATTCCTGCCAGTTTTCTGTTATAATCTATTTTCCCTTTCCTAATTAAGCACTTTGACCTCCTCGGCTCTGAACTCTGAATTTCTCCCAGTGTCTCTGGTAGCTGCTTTTTTGGCTACTTTGTATGCTTCATCTTTTGTTTTGATACTCTCCTGATTTTTTTTTTTTTTTTTTTTTCCCCCTTTGTTATCACGGAAGCACTACCTTCCTGTTTATTCTTTTGCCCTATAACTGGATGAACAATTGTTGTAATTCATCCCATGCAGCTCCTTAATTGCCTTCCATTGCACATCCACTGTCAACCCTTTAGCATCAATGCCTCGTCTATCTGGCCAATTTGCTTATGAAATGCAAAATTGGTGTGTTTGCTTTGAAATGGAAAAAAAAATAGTGGTATGTTTTGAAAATGCAAAAGGTGGTTTGCTTACAAAATGAAAAAGGTGGTATGACTTTGAAAATGCAAAGATGGTTTGCTTATTTGACAAGGACAAAAAGGTTTTCTTTGAAATGCAAATCATGGTTTGCATTGAACAATGCAAAAGGTTTGCTTTGAAAATGCAAATGGTGGTTTGCTTTGAAAATGCAATGGTTGGTTGCTTTGAAAATGCAAATGGTGGTCTGTTTTGAAATTGTAAATGGTGGTCTGCTTTGAAATGGCCAAAAAGCACGCTACAGTTACTTTTAAAAAGGCAAACGCAAAGTGCGGTTGCTTTGAAAATGCATATGCAAGTGCAGTAGTTGCTTTGACTGTCCATAGGGCAAGTGATTATAAGTCAAAATTGACCATTCACTGTTTGTCACTGTATCATATTACTGTTGCATTTTCGATGAAATCCTCCTTTTGACAAAGCAAACCACCTTTTGTTTTTCAAGCAAACGCTATTTGCATTTTTAATTCAATCCGCCCTTTTGCATTTTTCGAAGCAATCCTTTTGCAATTCCAATTCAAACCCACCTTTTGCATTTTCTATAGCATAACATTTTGCATGTTCTATGCAAACCACCTGAGCATTTCCAAGTAATCCACTGTTGGATTTTCAAATCAAACCTCCGTTGTTGCCATTTTCTAAGCAAACCACCGTTTCAGTATTCACACAAAACTATATGCAGGTTCAAAGCAAAACATATGCATTTTTCAAATCAAACTACCTTTTGCATTTCAAAGCAAACCATCTTTTTGTATTTTCGAAGGAACATTTTCAATTTATAAACCAAAACCACCTTTGCATTGTCAGAAGAGAAGCAAACGACTTCTGGATGTCAAAAGCCAAATCACCTTCGGCCATTTTTTAAAAGCAAACCCATTTTTAATTTTGAAAGCAAACAACTCTTTTCATTTTCAAAGCCAACCAAACCCTTTCCAGTTGCAAAGCAAACCTCACATTTTGAATTTTTGAAAGCAAACCTTTTACCATTTTTCATTGCAAACCATATTTTGCATTTCCTAACCAAAACCAATTTTCATTTAACCCAGATCACCATTTGAATTCAAAATAAATGTTTTGTATTTTCAAAGACAAACCTTCTCATTCTCAAAGCAAATCTTTTGCGTTTTGAAAAGCAAACCTTTTGCATTTTCAAAAACCAATCCTCTTTGCATTTTCAGACCAAACCAACATTTTCATTTTCAACCTAAAACCACCTTTTGCAATTCAAAACAAACCTTTTACTTTTGAAACATTAACCTTTTGCATTATCAAACCAAACCACAATTTAAATTTTGTAATAACCTAACCACCATTTGCATTTTCAAACGAAAAACCATTTTTGCATTCATGTCTATCCATATCATATTTGGCTTGTCAAATCCATTTAAAAGGGGGCATTTTCATATCCATACACATTTTGCATTTTCAATAGCAAACCTCATCTTGCTGCGTGCAATCTTTATACTCACATTGGCATTTTTCTATATTAACTCCTTTTTCAACGTTTAAAACCAAACCTCTTTTTGCATTTCAAAACCAAACGTCATTTTACATTACAAAGAGTTCCTTTTGCTTTTTCAAATCAAATATTTCATTTTCAAAAGAAACCTTTTTCATTTTCAAAGCATACCTTTGAATTTTTTAAATTAAAACGTTTTGCATTTGAAAACAACCCCCTTTTGCATTGTCAGACAAACCACATTGAAATTTCAAAACCAAACTACCATTTGCAATTTCAAACCAAATTCCTTTGGCATTTTCAAATCAAACTTTTGCATGTTTTCAAAGATCAAACTTTTTTGCATTTTTTTATTGCTCATAACCCTATGCTTTTCCAAAATCAAAATCTATTGATTTTTCGAAAAATAAAAACTTTGGATTTTCAAAGCTAAACCCATTTGCATTTTCAATGGAT
>CM069174.1:129780-233419 GCA_035221665.1 Okamejei kenojei
GAATGCTTGATAGTTACCTTTGTTCAGAGCTCACGGTCTACTGGTGTTTGATCAGATGCGGGAAACATCGAACAAAACGGTATCTGTGAGTCACAGCATACAGCTTTAAACGCTAAACATTTGTAAAGTTTGCACTCTTCTGAGCTGAGACAGTGACATTAACATGACCAATTTTCAGGTTAACCCATCCAATGCAACCCTTCCATGAGTCCATTCTCGAAGTAGAGGCAAGGTAAAATGCTCAAACCCAATTTTCTGTAGATCTAAGGGTTATTGGCGGAGTCTTGTGAAAAATTCCGTTCATGATCGTGATATCAATGGATGCACCCAAATTGATTTCTCATTCAGTCATAGTCCTAATAGGACGACAAGCACTGCGGCAGTGTTAATGGCAGTGTAACTTAAATGGTGCTCAATGTGCAAATTGGCAAGGAAGTCCCAACATGAGTAACATTCACATAACATCAGAAATATTTGACTGTGTGCCAAATATCATTCCCAGTGTCTTAATATTGTCCCATAGATTGTTTTCTGGGGGCTAGGTCTCGCCATAGGGCTCCAATAACGTCCAAAGTTTTGGCTGACAAGCCCCAGTCCTGTAGTGGTTGGTCAAAACCTGAAGAGTAACAAATTCATATATGCATACAATGTAACCTTCATTTCGTTTACTGTTTGAGTCAAGAGATCACTACATTAGGAATCTGCATAACGGTTCTTTAATCAATTCAGCCATAACTGGGAACCAAGTTGAGTTGCCAATTTGCACTACCAACAATCCGAAGCGGAAGTCTTCTCTCTATTTTCTTCAAGCATCTCTGGAATCAAGTCCATTGGTGAAAAGCATAAAGAACATCTTTCCCCAGTGAATGAAAACGCATCTGCAACTGCGACTGCGTCGATCGTGTTCCCAAGACACATAATGAGGCAATTGATGAGTAAGCCTGATGCAAACAAATCCAATTTCTGGCAACACCAATCGGCTAACAATATTCTTCAATATTGCTGCTGGAAGCATCCTTCCGGAGTATCTTTAAATCCTGGAACCTTTCATCTCTACCACAGATGTCCTTACCTGGAATACGCTTGCTGAAATCCAATCTGCCGTCCAATACACCATTGCCAATCTCATTGACCAGACAATCACATGGACTGATCTACTCCCCCATGTGATTAAATGGTAAGCCACAGCCGTTTTATGACAACTGTATGTTAACACATGCATACCTTGCTTGTGTAGGCTCAACATGTATGCTTTAAGCCCATAAAAGCCCCCAATAATTCCAAATAGTTAAGACCATACTCTTGAAGAAACACTTGTTCTGCAGGTTTTCCCAGCTACCTCCACACCTGGAGGATAAATCTGTGCCCCCCCATCCGAGAGCACACATCTTTTGTAAAACCATTTCAGGCTGGTTAATCATGAATATTTCTTAGCAGCTGTTGGACATTTTCAACCCACCCAGGCAATTCCAATACTGCTTTCCTTGGTAATTTGCATAGAGCCTGACAAAGTGACCCTGCCTTATCTTTAGAGACCCTTTACTTTGTCCCTTTGAAGAGTTTTGATAATGTAATGGCCGCAAATTCCACTGCCGGGAAATGCTGTCCTCCAGTGTACCATGACTTTGCCAATTCTCGGATGGAGGAGGATAAGGTGTTGAGAATTGGTAATTACACATTGTGCAAACTATCATTTGCCTTCTTTGGTGGCAAAGTAACAAACATAGTCCACTGAGTGAATACATAACCCCAGAAAATAATTGGAGTGAACGGGCTGCAGAGCTGGGGACGTCATGCTGAATTAAGAATCGCAAGCTCTACACATAAGCTGTAGTAACTGAAAATTGAGTGCGTCAGCTGACTCTTGACTATCGTTAAAATCAGAATATCAGCCCGAGAAGCCATTACACTGTGTTTCTGTGCACTTAAATGGGCTAAAACTGTTTCAACAGTGGTGTAAAGTGAGCTAGGAAGCCGATCTCAAGCCATTTTGGTAAAGCTTTGAACTGCCATAATTGTCCCCTGCCAATAAAACTTAAGGTATCTCCGAAAAGATGAGGAATTGCTACAGCATATAGCGTCGTTCATATCAATCTTAGCCATAGAACAACCTGCTGATATCGAGATATTTTGCAGTCCTGAATGTGCTCCAATCGTAAAATGTTTGGATTCTATTCTACAAACTTATTAGATCTGAAGGTCTATTAATAATGCTACATCCACATCTTCTTATCTACTGCGAAATATATTAGGAGACAAAGAGTGCGTATGTCACAAAGTTTTTTCAATTACCCCCCGCTTTTCCGGATAAGTTGTCAATGCCACATTAATCTCCAGTCTTTTCTTATGCAGAAAACACATGAAAGCATAATCAGGTTTATTCTGTACAGGAGGATTGACCCCTTCTTTAAAAATAATATAGCTCCGCGAAACGTGCTTGTAAATATAAATCGATGCAGATGTAATATTAAAGCCAGGCATGAGAAAACTTTGCAATCTCCCTCCAACTGGAGTTATCTACCACAGTTTCCTTAAGGATAGAAGTCTTAATACCTCTCCAAAAGAGCGTGAGGTCTCCTCGTTCCCGAATGCAGGGAAAGCACTGGCCTGCGCAGCACGATAATATTTTTCGTGACAAATTTCTGCCCTCTTATAACGAAAATCAAAACCCCTTCGGGCCCGAAAACCCGCTTCTTTGTCCCAAAGACAAAAGGGCTTAATAGTGCTAAAAGATTTAGCTTTGCTCAGCCACACTGTGTCAGCTGTTTCGCCGCTATTCTCCAAACAAATACCAGGAGCTTGAAACTCCCACTTTCTGCTTGACACAGGCCGTGGAGGCAAAGCTAGGGTGAAATAAGGGCCGAAGCGCCATTTTCCTCATGCTATTGATCTCATAAAAACAAGAATTGCACAATAAGGCCCAAAGATAGTCTTTTGGGTCTTTTTCCAGGTCCAGATTCTCCATTTGCCTGCCCAAATGCCGTAATGGCAGCAGAAGAATAATTTCAGCACCCTAGTTTGAAATGGTCACATCATGGGCTCTCTACTGGAGTACATAGGACGCCCATATCCATCGGATTCACCGTAGGGCACTCCAATGAGGCACAATTGCCGGGTGCTTATATAATTCTGATTATTCTTTCATCACAGTAGTATGAAGCTGGGAGTTACCATATATTTATATGTGGGCAGCAGGTTTTCTTCCATAGACTCACCACTGCCTCGGGTATAGGGGCAAAATCTTGTGCTATGCCCACACTTCAAGGCCGTTCTTTTGAAACTGAGTGGCGGGGAGGGCATTATATAGCCATTACAACTTCACAGGGTCTGGCCTTCTGAGACCTAATTCCATCCGGATATCATCCCATGCGACTGCTTCCACCCCAATCCTGGGTCACGGAGTATCTATTCCACACTTGGCCCACCCGCCATATTCATCATATTCAAACCCCGGCATGGATTATTTTTTTGGATCATGTGGGGTACTTTGACACAGGTGCTCCTTAATAGTTGTAGAACTTTCTACCAAAGGCTCCATTTTTAGCCACATATTTTTAGATGTCTGGAGGTCTTTCAGAAAGCTAATCATGCAGAAACCACGGGCCGCACACTTTCTTTTTGCTTTTCTTAGTAGCATTTTGTCCTCCGTTTATGATTTCTGGAGAAGCTGGAAATTCTATATCGGGGTAAATCAGTGGCCAGCGGTATCGGAACCGGGGTCCACTCGAGCTTCGCGCCCGATATTTACTTTCACCCCGGGAGGGCTCTCTCACGCCGTGAAACCTTCTTTCCCGATTTCTCCCATGTTTTGTTAAATTATTCGTGTGCTCAATCAGCACGCTAGCGTCTAATTTTTTTACTTTTACTTTCGATGCTGAGCCACGCCCAAGCGTAAACTTGAAAAGACCGCCCGATGTAACATCACTTACCTGCGGGGGACCGGTCCGACCGCGTGCGAGGAGCTGCTCCTTACCGCAGCTCCCTTTTCCGCCGTCAGGCGTTGGGGACGGCATGGCCGTTACCAGCGTGAGGGCGGCTCGTCATTCGTAGTCACTCACGTGACTCCGAAGTAAAATAGTGCATTTGGAAAAAGGAATAGAGAAGAGATTCCGGCAACCAGAAGAAATAGAATAGGCGGCCACTGTTTGACAATTATGTTGAAACTGAGGTGCACGTCTCCTATAATGCAAAACATTTGTCCTAAACAAGGAAAAACAATACTTGGACAAACTCATCAGCAACCCCGGATGTTAACCAACTAACTGCTATATCACCACTAAAGATAATTTTTGGGGGGGGGGGGTGGGGGTTTGGGAAGGAAATATGGGCACCATCTAGGCGCCTGGGCACAATGAAGTGTGGAAGCAGCATGTCATTACCTAGGAGACGGTGAATTGACCAACATGCATGCACACAAACACTAATTGACATTAACTGACACTAGAAATTAATATTGAGATAGCTAAACATGCTATTCTGTTGTACTGCTTACAGCTGTGGTTACAATCAATAAATGGCTATAAGTTTATTGGGCGAGTTATGTACAGGGAACATAGCTAACCCTGCACTGTACACGTGTATTTAATATGTGTGCCATTTTAAAAATGTTATTCACGTTAATGCTTTGGCAATATAAGGATGTATTTCAGCATACAATAACGATTTTTAAAAAATGAAATTGGAAATTGAATTGAAATAAAGAGACAGACAGAGGAGAAAATCACACACACATACACACGCACGCACGGACACACACACACGCACACCGCACGACACACCGCACACACACACACGACACACAGAAAGCCACAGAGAGAGAGAGAGAATTAGAAAGGCAGAGTAAAGACAAACAGACAGAGAAAAAGAGAGAGACAGAGAGAGAGTTTAGAGAGACAGGGACAGAGAGCGAGGGGGAGAGAGAAAGAGAAACAGAGAGAGAGACGAGAGAAACAAAAGGAGATAGACTGACGGAGAAAGAGAGAGAGAAAAGGAGATAGAAGAGAGAGAGACTGAGAGAGAGATACACAATGACAGAGAGACAGGAAAGAGACGGAGAGAGATGGGAGAGACAGACACAAGGACAGCACAGAGAGAGACAGAGAGAGAGACAGAAACCCCCCCCCCCCCCAAAGAATTTGTTAAGAAAAAAAAAGAGAGACAGACAGACAGAGAACAGACAGTCAGAGAGATGGAGATAAAGAGCAGACAGAGAGAGAGATAGAGATAAGACAGAGAGCAGAGCAGACAGAGAGAGATCGGGTGCAGAAGTAAGGCCCATCGGTCCCTTCCGAAAGCCTGCACCGCCATTGTCAATACTGATCACGGCAGATTATCCATCTCAGTATCCTTTACCTTGCCTTCTCTCCATACCCGCTTATATCCCGTCAGCCACAACGCCACAATCAACTCCCTCATAAATATAGCCAACGAACTGGCCACCAACTACCTTCTAAGCACGAATTTCCCAGACCTCACCACTCGCTGTGGTGAAACAATTGTTGTTTTTTAATCTGCGTCCTAAAATAGACTCCCCCCTTAGGCCGAAACTGTGACCCCGTGTTCTGGACGTCCCAAACATCGTGAACCATCATCTGCAACTATCTGTCCAACCCTTAAGAATTGTTGTAAGTTTCTATAAGATCAACAGTCAACATGGATGTTGTGCCTGGGAGATCATGTTTGACAATCCTTCTTGAATTTTTATGAAGCTGTTACTAGGGAAATTGATGAGGTGAAGCAGTGAGGGTTTCTATCTGGAGTTCATGTAAGGCCTTTCCCAAGGTCCCCAGGAAGGTTGGTTAAGAAGTTTCGATGGTTTGGGTGTTAATACGGATAGCCAATATGGATTTCAATACAGTGGCTGAAATGGGAATTTCAGGTTGTGTTGGGGGGTGGCTTGCTGTTTGTCAGTGTTGGAAGACGGTGACCAGTGTGTGCCTCAGGGATCTGTGTTGGGGTCCACGTTGTTTTGTCCTTTCCTCAATTACTGGATGATGAGTGTGGAAATTGGATAAGTAAGGAGGCAGATGATACTAAGACTAGGTGTGGTTGTGGAAATGAAAGTAGATTTTTCAATCTACAAGAGATTGGCCATTTGGGAAGAGTGGGCTGAAAGATGCCAGATGGAAGTTGAATGCGGATAAGTGTGAAGTGCCTACACTTGGCAGACAAGTGCAAAAAAGGCCATACATGGGTAAATGGTAGGGAAATTGAGGAAGGCTGTGGAACTGAGAGTTTCTAGGAATACTGTGCCTAGGTTCCCCTAGATGGTGGAATCGCATGTAGATAGGGTGGTAAAGAAAGGCCTTTGTGTGCTGGCCTTTATAATCAGCGCATTTGAATAATAGGAGTAGGAACTAAGGTTAAAAATGTACAAGCATGGAAATCCAATCCTGGAGTATGGTGTACAAGTTTTGGTCGCCTAATTATAGGAAGATGGGTCAACAAAAAAGAGAGAGCACCGAGGAGATTTACTAGAAAGTTGCCTGGGTTTCCAGCAACTAGTTACAGAGAAAGGTTGACCAAGTTAGTGTATTTATTCGTTGGAGCTCAGACGTGTAGGGGGAGACTTGCTTAAGGTCTTTAAAATGATGAAAGGGATAAACATAGTTGACGTGGATAAGCTTTTCCATTGAGGTAGGAAGATTCAAACATGGAGAGCATGACATGAGAATTAAGGGAACAGACGTTTAGGGGAACGGTGAGGGGAACCTTCTTTACTTCAGGGGGGGTGGCTGGGGTGGAATGAGCTTTCCAGCAGATGTTGGTGGAGGCATGGATCGAGTTTAACATTTAAAAGTAAATGTGGATAGGTTAATATGGACGGGAAGGGAATGGAGGGGTATGTCCTGAGTGCTAGGTAGATGGGACTAGGGGAAAACAAATGGCGGCACTGACTGAAAGGCCGAGAGGCCTGTTTTCCCGCGCTGTAAGTGTTATATGGATATAGAGGGTTATAAGAGCCCTCTCAATCATTTAATACTTCTAACGAATGTAACTGACCCGATCGTCAGTCGATTTTTCCATATGAAAGTCCTGCCCATCCAGAATCAGTCGGTGAACTTCTCTGGTACTCCCTCAAAGGCAAGAAAAGAATGTATTTTCTCAGATTATGAGAGACGGAAACTGTACGCAATACTCCAAGTGTGTCCTCACCAAGGCCCTGAACAACTGCAGTAGAACCTCCAAGCTCCTATATTAGGGTCAGGAGGGCGTGGGGCACACGGGGGGTGGGTGGCAGTCTAACCGGCAGACTGTTTTGTCTTTCTATTCCTTTTGCTATTTTATAGTTTGTTAGAAGTTGTTTGAAGTTTGTTTTAATGTGTTTTATGTGAGGGAGAGGGGGTGATGGGGGGGGGGAACTTTTTTAATCAAGTCCTTACGTTCCCGGAGATGTGGATCATTTTTCGGATCTCATTCTCTGGGCTCTGCTGCCTACCATCGCTGGAGCAGGAAGCCTCCTCGGGACTGTGGTGAGCCCCACCGCGGGGCGTGGGACTTAACATCGGAGGCGGATCCCTTGCCTGGGATCGCACCCACCATGACCACTGCGGGACTTTATCAGCAAGGGCTCGCAGTCTCGGGGCGAGGCTAGTCAGGAGCTCCCATCCAACGCCGCGGAAGGCTCTTCGACCTGCCCGACGCGAGGTTCGTTCACCCGCCGTAGGTGAGCTGACGGCCGGCCCCCCCGATGCGGGAGTGGAGCGCCTCGATGCGGAGGGCCCCGAACAACCGGCTCCGGGAGCCAAAGAATCGTTTGTCCCGTCAACGGGGGCTGGAGGCCCACGACCGCGGAAGGAAGAGCTTGGGGAAGGACTTGAACGATATTTCACCTTCCACCACAGTGAGGGAGTGTGGTAGGAGTCACTTGTGGTGTGGATGTTCAATGTTAAAAGATGTTTTGATGTTTTCATTGTTTTATCTCCCAAGACGGCTGCCGGAAGGGTGAAACGTGAACGCTGCGCGTTTACTGCCGCTGCTCTCTCTTTGAATTGTGTCTTGTCCCTACTATTTTTTGTTTTGTATTTTGTTGTATTCTGCTTATATGTTTTGTTGTAATTTGCTTATTACATTTTGTAAGGTGTCCTTGAGAGTCTTTTGAAAAGGCGCCCATAAAGTATCGAATGTATAAATACATAAATAACTATAAATAACTCAAATCCTTTTGCTATGAAATGCTAACAAACCATTTCGCTTTCTTCACAGCCTGCTGCACCTGCATGTCCACTTTAATGACTGGGTTGTACCATGACACCCAGTCTCGTTGCATCTCCCCTTTTCCTAATCGGCCACCATTTACAGATAATAGTCTACCCTCCTCTCTTTGCCACCAAGTGGATAACTCACATTTATCCACATTATCTGTATCTGCCATGCATTTGCCCACTCGCCCAAAACCTATCCCAGGTCACCTTTGCAGTCCTACTTGCATCCTTCTCACAGCTGTCAACACTGCCCCCCAGCTTTGTGTCATTACCGCAAACTTTGGGAGATGTTGCATTCAATTCCCTCTCGTCCAGATCATTAATATATATGTAAATAGCTGGGGTCCCAGCCAACTGAGCCTTGCGGTACCCCACTAGTCACTGCTTGCCATTCTGAAAAAGGACCCGTTTACTCCTACTCTTTGCTTCCTGTCTGCCAGCCAAGACTCTATCCACATCAATACTGAAACCCCAATTACCGTGTGGCTTTAAGTTTGCATACCAAATCTCTTATGTGGGACCTTGTCTCGACTTGAGGAGTTGATGGGAGGGGGCAGTTTCTGATGGGAAGTGGGATAACTGTTCCACAGTCTAGGAGCTGCAACCGCAAAGGCACGGTTGCCCTGAGCTTATGCCTAGACCGCGGGGATGTTCAGTAACCCTAAGTCGGCCGATCTGAGGGACCTGGAGCTGGTGTGGTGGGTAGAAGACTTTTAATGTAGGTGGGGGCAAGCCCGTTAAGGGTTTTGTAGGCATAGAGGAGGATCTTGAAATTTATTCGGAACCGAACACATGGAGGAGTGGAGAGAGGCCACAATCGGGGTGATGTTGTGTCCCTATTTCGGGATCCAGTTCAGGAGTCCGAAGCTGGAAGAAGATAGCTTTTGCCACGGCATTGAGTTGTTTGTCAAATTTCAGTGCTGAGTCAAATATCACGGCAAGGTTTTTGACGGTGAGGTTTGAGTTAGTGCGATACGGCTTCCAAGGCTGCCTGCTATCATTTTGATTGAGTCCGAGGGGCAAAGAAGGATGACCTCAGACTTACTCTCGTTTAGTTGGGGGGGGGGGGGGGGAGGAAGGTCTGGGCCATTCCAATACTTTATATCCTCGAGGCAGTGGATAAGGTTAAGCAGATTTGATTATTTTTTGGGGTTTCAAGGTGAGATTTGTGTATCGTCTGCGTAGCAATGGCAGGAAATGCCGTGCCTTTCAATGGACTTGGCCTAAGGGAGCATATATAGGGAGAAGAGAATGGGGCCAAGGATGGAACCTTGTGGAACCCCACAGCAGAGGCTAGCTGTGGAGGAGAAAGAGTTGCCTATGTTGGTAGAGAAACTCCTACCTTTGAGGTAGGAGATGAACAAGCTCAGGGCAGTCAACGGTGAGCAGTAGATCATTATGTACCTTCAACAAGGCAGAGTCTGTGCTGTGGTGAGCCCTGAAACCTGATTGGAAAGTTTGCAAGATAGTATTTTTGGTGAAGCTAAGGCATACTTTGACTTAAAATAGTAAGATTAAACGAGAACTCACCTGTTCGAAGTTTGATCGTTATTTTACGAGGAGTTACGATGAGGGATTACGTGAAGAGCCCGCCTCACGCTGGTAACGGCATACTTCAAAGCAACGCATGAAAAACACAGAACACCAAAGCCGGAGTAACATAGTAAGGCTCATAAAAAGACTTAGAACCACCATTTGATCATTTATTTTACGAGGGTGGGAGTGGAGGGCACGTAATCCCTCATCGTAACTCCTCGTAAAATAACGATCAAACTTCGAACAGGTGAGTTCTCGTTTAATCTTACTATTTTACTTCGGAGTCACGTGAGTGACTACGTGAAGAGTTTTAAAGCTTTCTGTGTTTTTTATGTCGTAGAATTAATCCATACGACAGTCCGGCTAAGTAAACACATATCATGAGAAAGCAGACAAAAGTTAGATCTTTTTCACAATTAAATTTTTTAATGGTTGAAAGACCATATAATACCCTCCTTATATTTGAGGGAAAAAATGATTACAAGTGACAAAAGATATCAGTGACTACACAACTGATTATAGCAATTAATAGCAAACAAAGCAGGTGATTATCGTGCTCCCAACACCGCGTGTCCAAAGCTTGTCATAGTGTGAACAGGTTTGTTGTAGAACTTTGAAAAAGTTTCTTCTTTACTCCACCCTGCGATTTTTAAAATATTGCTCGAGAGGTACGTCCCGCCCCTTCGCCGCGGACGTAGCTGCCGCCCTGGTGGAGTGAGATTTGAAGACATCAGTGTCTACTCCCGCTAAAACCAACACCTGTTTCAACCATTTTGAGATAGTTTGAACTGAAGCTTTTTGTGTGTGGCTTTTTGTGCGTAAGCAGCAATGTCTTTTCGTTTCCTCGAAAAGTGTCCGTAACTTTAATATATTGGTTCAAATGTCTAACCACACACAAAGCAGGTCAATATGAAAAGCTTGAAAGGTTACCTTTGTTCCAGATCTCCCTGGTCTACTTTGTTTGATCAGATCGTAAACATAGAATACAACGTTTATCTGTAGTCACATGCATACAGTCTAAACGCAACATTTGTAAAGTTTGCACTCTTTGGGCTGAGACCAGTGCCATTAACATGACCAATTTCAATGTTAACCTATCCAATGTCAACCCTTCAATTGGCGTCCATTCTCTAAGTAGAGCAAGTACTATGCTCACATCCCAAATCTCTGTATATCTAGGTTTTGGCGGATTCATGTGAAAAATTCCTTTCATGAATCGTGATATTAATGGATGCGAGCCAATTGACTTCTCACCAATCATAAGTCCTAAATAGGACGACAAGGCACTGCGTGCAGTGTTAATGGCACTGTAACTTAAATGTTGCCCAAAGTGCAAATTGGCAAGGAATTCCAAAACATGAGTAACATTCACAGATTCATCAGAAATATTTGACTGTGTGCAAAATTCTTCCCATTTCTTAATATGTGTCATATATTGTTTCTGTGTGCTATGTCGCCATGATGCACCAATAACTGTCAAAGTTTGGTCCGACAATCCCAGTTCCTGTAGTGGTCTGGTCAAAACCTGCAGATTAACAAATTCATATATGCATATAATGGGTAACCTTCATTTGTTACTGGATTAGTCAAGATATCACTACAGTTAGGAAATCTGCATATATGGTTCTTTAATCATATTTAGCATAACTGGGAACCAAGGTTTGAGTTGGCCAATTTGGCACTACCAACAATCCGGAAGCTGAATCTTGCTCTATTTTCTTCAAGCATCTCTGGATCAGAGCAAATGGTGGAAAAGCATAAAAGAACATTTTTCCCCAGTGTAATGAAATGCATCTACTGCAACTGCGTCCGGATCGTGTTCCCAAGACACATAATGAGGCAATTGATGATTAAGCCTGGATGCAAACAAATCAATTTCTGGCAACCCAAATCGTTTAAACAATATTCTTAAATATTGCTGGCTTAAGCATCCATTCCGTATTATCTTTAAAAATCCTGGACCTTCCATCTGCTACCACATTGTCTTTACCTGGAATATAGCTTGCTGAAATCCATATCTGCCGACCAAATACACCATTGCCATATCTCATTGACCAGACAATCACATGATACTGATCTAACTCCCCCCATGTGATTAATGTAAACCACAGCCGTTTTAATTGTCTAATTGTATTTAATACATGCAGACATTGTTTAGCAGAACAATATGCTTTAAGCCCATAAAAGGCCCCCAATAACTCCAAATAGTTAATACCATACTTTTGGAGCAACACTTGCTCTTCAGTTTTCCATCTACCTCCACAACTGGAAGATAAATCTGTGGCCCCCATCCGAGAGCACTAGCATCTGTTTGCAAAACCATTTCAGGCTGTTTAATCATGATCTTCTTAGCAGCTTGTGGGACATTTTCAACCCACCATTGCAATTCCAATACTGCTTTCTTTGTTAATTGCATAGGTCTGTCAAAGTGACCTGCCTTATCTTTAAGAGCCCTTACTTTGTCCCTTTGAAGATTTTGATAATGTAATGGCCCAAATTCCACTGCCGGAAAAGCTGCCACTAGTGTACCAATGACTTTTGCCACTTCTCGGATGGAGGGATAAGGTTTGTGAATGAGGTAATTACACATTTGCAAATATCATTTGTCTTCTTTGCTGGCAACGTAACTAACATAGTCACTGAGTTAATTACAAACCCCAGAAAATCAATTGATTGAACTGGCTGCAGCTGGGATTTAATTTGGATGGAATTAAGAATCCAAGCTCTTTAAACAAAGCTTTAGTAACTGAACTTGAGTGCTCAGCTGACTCTTGACTATCATTAACAATCAGAATATCATCCAGATAAGCCATTACAATGTGTTTCTGTGCTCTTAATTGAGCTAAAACTGGTTTTCAACAGTTTTGTAAAGAGTCTAGGAGCTGAACTTAATCCATTTGGTAAAGCTTTGAACTGCCATAATTGCCCCTGCCAATAAAACTTTAAGTATCTCCGAAAAAGATGATGAATTGGTACAGAATAATAGGCGTCTTTCAAATCAATCTTAGCCATATAAGAACCTGCTGAAATCAAATATTTTGCAGTTTTAAATGTCTCCATCTTAAAACGTTTGTAATTCTACAAACTTATTTAGATCTGTAAGGTCTAGAATAATTCTACAACCACCATCTTTCTTATCTCTGCGAAATATATTAGAGACAAATTGATGCTTATGTTCATAAGTTTTTTCAATTACCCCTTTTTCGGATAATTTGGCCAATTTCCACATCAATCTCCATTCTTTCTTCTGGAGAAAACACATAAGCATAAGCAGGTTTATTCTGTACAGAGAGGATTGACCCTTCTTTAAAAATAAAAATAGCTCCTGAAACTGCTTGTAATATAAACCGATCAGAAGTAATATTAAGCCAGGCATTATAAAATTTTTGCAATCTCCCTCCAACTGGAGATTCATCCACAGTTTCTTTAAGGATAGAAGTCTTTAATACCTCTCCATAGGAGCGTGATGGTCTCCTCTTTCCCGAATGCAGGGAAGCAGCGGCCTGTGGTAGCACGATAATACCTTCGTGACAAATTTCTGCCTCTATAACGAAAATCAAAAACTCCTTCGGGCCGAAAACCCTTTTCTTTGTCCAAAGACAAAAGGCTTAAATAGTGCTAAAATATTTAGCTTCTTCATCCAACTGCTTCAGTTGTTCGGCAGATTTTCTCCAAACAAATATCCAGGAGCTTGAACTCCACTTTCTTGACACAGGCTTGCATATCTAGGGTGAAAAAATTATGGGCCG
Organism: Okamejei kenojei; assembly: GCA_035221665.1. Lineage (NCBI taxonomy): Eukaryota > Metazoa > Chordata > Chondrichthyes > Rajiformes > Rajidae > Okamejei > Okamejei kenojei. The sequence goes on from CM069174.1 coordinate 143,270, forward strand.
AATCGCCATTTTCCTCATGCAATTGATCTCATAAAACGAATTGCACATTAAACCCAAAGTATCTTTTTGAATCTTGTCCATTTCCAGATTCTCCATTTGCCTGCAAATGCCGTGATGGCAGCCGAAAATAATTTTAGCACCTTTTGAAATTTCATTTCTTGGGCTCTCATACTTGGAGTCATAGATGCCCATACCATCGGATTCACCGTAGGCACTTCCAATGAGGCACAATTGCCTGGTGCTTTATATAATTCTGATAATTCATTCATCACAGTATTATGAAGCTGGTGAGATACCATATAATTTATATTGGCAGCTAGGCTTTCTTCCATATCCTCACCACTTCCTTCAGGTATAGCAAAACTTTGTGCTATCCTAGGCAGATCAAGCCTTTTCTTTTTACTTTGTGGCGTGCTTTCAAAAATCATTTCAAATTCAGCAGGGTCTGCCTTCTGCAGCCCTAATTCCATCGGGAATATTATCCCATGAGACTTCTTCCAGCCCAAATCGTGGGTCTGGAGTATCATATTCCCAACTTGGCCCACAGCCATATTCATCATATTGAAACCCCTCAGGGATTTTCTGGGATTCATGAGGGTACTGTGACCCTTGTCTCATAATAGTTTGGAGAAACTTTCTCCATATGCTCCATTTTTAGCCACATAGTTTTATTATCTGGAGGTCTTTCAAAATCAGAATCATCAGAAACCACGGGCCTCACAGTTTTCTTTTTGCATTTCTTAGGAGCATTTTCCTCCGTGGTTATAATTTCCGGAGAATCTGGAAATTCTATATCGGGTAAATCAGTGGCCAACGGTATCGGAACCGGGTCCACTCTAGCTTCGCTTCCCGTATATTTACTTTCACCCCGGGAGGCTCTTTTCACCCGCGAAGCCTTCCTTCCCGATTTCTCCATTTTGTTTAAAAATTTATCTTGTGCTCAATCAGCACGTTAACGTCTAAATTTTACTTTTAGTTTCGCTGTTGGAACCATCCAGCGTAACCTAAAAACCCGCGCCGATGTAACTTCACTTACCTGCGGGCCGTTCCGACCGCTGCGAGGAGCTGCTCCTTACCGCAGCTCCTTCTTTCGCCGTCAGCGTCGACGTCATGCCGTTACCAGCGTGAGGCGGGCTCTTCACGTAGTCACTCACGTGACTCCGAAGTAAAAATTACCCTTTCAAGGGCTTTTGAGAGGAAAGGCAGTTTAGAAATGGGTGTGTAGTTGCTTGGCAAGGTGGGGTCGAGGTTAGTTTTTTTTCAGGAGTGGCTGGACCACTGCATGCTTGAAGCAGGTAGGAACAGTGCCCGTGGCCAGAGAACTGTTGAAGATGGCGAGGATACTGGGACCAGCTATTATAATGACGTCCTTTAGGAGGGCAGAGGGGACAGTGTCGAGGGGGCAGGCAGCAGGTGTCATGGTGGCGCGAATCAGTTTTACAAGGGAGGGGAGAGTAACGGGTTGGAAACAATCTAATTTTGAAGAACAGACCAATGAGATGGGAGGTTATGTTCTTTACCTTGGTGGTGAAAAATGTAGTAAATTCCTCGCACTGAGTCGGGGACCCAGTTAAGCTGGTGCTGGGGGCAGGACAGATGATGGAGATGACGGTGCTAAAAAGGACCTTGGAGTTATGAGCATCTTTGGAAATAAGGGTGGAAAAGTATTTTGTTCTTGCGGGTGTTACCGCTTCCTGGTATTTGTGAAGGTTGTTTTTCAGGAGTTCAAAGGAAATTTGAAGCTTCTTCAGGTTTGTACTTCCGTTCAGATTTTCTGCATTCTCTTCTTAGGGCTCTGGTGGTGCCATTGAGCCACGGCTCGCCTTAGGCTTAGGCTTTTGCATTTTAAGAGGAGCAACAGAATCCAGGATGGCAGAACAAGTACTATTAAATAGAGACATTAGGTCGTCGGTGCTGAGATGGAGGGAATAAGCCACGATGGTGCAGATGTCGGGAGCAGCGATGAGAGCCTCGGATAATTTACAGGCAGTCGTGGAGTTAACGTAGCGGGTGTAACGAGCAGGGAGATGGGATTTTGAGAGAAAGAAAGGCAGAGATATATCGAATATAATAGTATAACGATCAGACAGACAGGCATCAATAATATACAAATTGGGAGACCAGACGAAAGCACTAGGTCTAGTGTATGGCCAAGCTTGTGCGTGGGTCCAGTGGGAGAAGGGTAGATCGGGGGTGTCAGTGTTACAGTTGAATAAAGGGGACTATGGGGCCATGAGGGAGGAACTAGCCAAAGTTAACTGGAAAGATACACTAACAGGGATGACAGTGGAACGAAAATGGCAGGTGTTTCTAGCAATAATACAGGAGGTGCAGGATCAGTTCATTCCACGGAAGAAGAAAGATTCCAAGGGTAGAAAGGAATGACCATGGCTGACAAAGGACGTCAGGGACAGTATAAAAATTAAAGTGAAAAAGTACAATGTAGCAAAGATGAGCGGGAAGCAAGAGGATTGGGTAATGTTTAAAGAACAACAGAAGATATCTAAACATACAATACGGGGAGAAAAGATGAGGTACAAAGGTAAGCTAGCCAAGAATATAAAGCAGGATAGTAAAAGCTTATTTAGTAATGTGAAGAGGAACACTTAGCTAAGACCAAAGTTGGACCCTTGAAGACCGAAAAAGGTGAATTAATTATGGGGCACGAGGAAATGGCAGATGAGTTGAACAGGTACTTTGGATCTGTCTTCACTAAGGAGGACACAAACAATCTTCCTGATATAGTAGTGGCTAGAGAACATCAACAGCTATCGCGGTGAGCACTGGCTCACCTCAAGGCTGTGTCCTAAGCCCCCTGTTGTTCAGTCTGCTTACTCATGACTGTACTGCCAGACTCAGCATTAATTATATCAATGTCCACTGATGACACAACAATGGTGGGTCTCATCTGTGACAACAATGAGTCGGCATACAGGATGGAGGTGGAGCTGCTTACAAAGTGATGCAGATCGCACATTCTCACCCTCAATGTGGAAAAGACAAAGGAGATGGTGATCGATTTCAGGAGGTTTGGAAAACACCGTCACACACCGCTGCATATTGATGGCGCTGCTGTGGAGAGGGTCAGGAGTGTGAAGTTCTTGGGACTTCACCTGGCGGACGACCTGACCTCTACAACCAGCACCACAGCAGTCATCAGAAGAGCACAGCAGCGGCTGCGCACTCTCCGGAGACTGAAAAAAGCAGGTCTCCCTACTGTTCACCTAACGACCTTCTACTGAAAGAATTAGTTATTAATTGATTGTTGTCATATTTAAGCTTTCCTGTTGTAAAAGGCCAATTGTAATGCATGATGGGATTTGGACAACTCACATCGTGACAAGGGTTTTTTTTTACTTAAGTTGAATAGTTCACAGCTTACTTGCAAGGTTTTTTTTATGTAAGTTGAAGAGGTTAATCATATAAGAAGGGGCCCAGAGGATGCCATTGGGGTGTCTAGCTTTTGGCAAAGAGTGAAAAACAACTCCATATTTGGAGGTGGATGATGGTTTTTGTACATTTACGTCATGCAATTGATTTAATATCTGTACGTAAATAAGCTTGTGTATTCCGATATTTCTTTGTGTGCACTCCTGGAGATTCAGACGTAAAACTGTTGCCTCTGGGTCTCTAGGTCCACACCCGTCAGACGTTAAATTAAAGCTTTGTATGGTCTTAAGAATTTGTGCTTTGTCTATCTTTTTAAGTGAACTTTTTCAACGGCGTAGTCGCGCAGGTCTCACTGGGACCACCACTGGGTGACTGAGCAGAGGTTACCAGGACGGGAAAGGGAGGAATATGAGTTCTATCGGTCCATTGTAACCGACTCCTAGACACTTCTGGAAACACCTCTGTTTCTTTGTCAGAAGTCGGTCAGTTCCCAGCTGAGGTTCTTAGAGATAGACAAAGGTAAGACCAATTGTGAATTGTATATGTATTTTTACTTACGTATTTTGTGTATGTATTTTTAGGAGGAATTGTGTATGTATTTTAAGAAGGAATTGAGCTATCTCTTTCTCTCTCTCTCTCTCTGTCTCTCTCTCTGTCTCTCTTTATTTTTGTTTCATCTATCCCTCTATAAAGGGCTTGTCGGCCTTGTTGAGACATCCGTAGTTTGTCGGGTTGAAGATACAGGGGACGAGGTGTGCGCCTGCCTTGTTGAGGCATCCGTGGATTTGCCGGGTTGAGAAATAAGGGGCTCTCTCTTTCTCTCTCTCTCTCTCAATGATTAAGACGTCTGCCAGGTTGAGAAACTGGGGTCTCGCTTAACGAGTCTGCCTGGTTGAGATATTTGGGGCGGTATGTTTAAGGGATAAGGAGTATGGCAAGTTGAGAAACCGGGGTCTTGATTAGCGAGTCTGCCTGGTTCAAAAAATTGGGATTAATTGGAGTTTTTTAAGAATTGAGAAACCTGTTTTTTTCTCTTTTTTTCTCTCTCTCTCTATCAATCTATGGGGTATTCTCTGGGTAACATTGAAGGAGGAACCCCAGTCCACATATATGTTATTTGAATTCTAAGTACAAATAAGAAGTTTAGAATCTTAAATTACAAGCTGACCAAATGGTTAGGAAATGAGAAAAGGTGGAGGGATCCCTTTTCCTGACAAAGCAAAATAGACGAAATTGACGGGGAAATTCGGACAGAATTAAGCATTTCCTGACTAAAGGTAGATGAAGAAAAGGAAGGGAGTTAGGACTGAGGCAGAAGAAGAAGAGAAACAGTATTAAATTCAAGATTTAGTGTAAAAACAATCCTGCCTTCAAGATTTGAATAAACTTTTGGCACAGAGCAACAGAACAACAGGCAACCTTGCATTGGTGAGCCCAGAATGAGAATGTGGATCTTTGTCTGTGGAATTTGAAGACCTTATTGAGTGTGGCCAGACTTTGAAAAAGGGGAGTCTTATTGTTTGCCACTTCAGTGGGTGTGGCCAGACTTTGAGTGATGGGAAATCTGACCAATCACGATCTGGATAATGTCCGATCACAGCGTCCAGGATCTTGACTGACAGGGAATTGGACCATCCCACCCTGCTGCCTATCATTGTGAAGAATTATGGTGGGAGAGAAAAATGCTGTCACGGGATTTATCTGCAATTTAATTTTCTCGTTTCAAGAAGAAGACTTTCACCATTTAAAGACTTTATAACCACATTTGGGACCACGGTCCTCCCAGACCAATGCCTGAGCTAATAAAACACAGTGGCTTGTAAAAGCTTTCTTGTAAATTTTCTGAAACCAAGTTTTTGGTGAGGAAAAATGGTTTTGTCAGAAAATGGGAAAGTAGATTACAAAGAGACTTCTTTGAAGTATATATAGTATGAACTGCTTTTGTAAATGGCTTTTGTACATTATTTTGTGTATTTGTGAGGTGTTCCTTCAAGAAACTGAAATGCATGGGGTACCATGGTGTAAATAGTTTTTTTTAATTCTTGTTGCTACGGATCAGGTTTGAAGTCTTTGATACCTGAGGTGCACTTTGAAGTTATGTGGAATGTGTGTATTTAGATCATGATTAAAGATGCTAATGGTGGTTTAGTTTGAAAATAAAAATGTTGGTTTGGTGTGAAAATGCAAATGGTGGTTTGGTTTGAAAATGCAAAATGTTTGCTTTGGAAATGCAAAAGGTTTGCTTTGAAAATACAAAAGTTAGTTTGTTTTGAGAATAGAAATGCTGGTTTGATATGAAAATGCAAAAGGTGGTTTGGTTAAAAATGCAAAATCGTGGTTTGGTTTGAAAATGTAAATGGTGGTTTGGTTTGAAAATGCAAAACGCTTGTTTTCAAAATGCAAAAGGAGGTTTGGTTTGAAAATGCTAATGGTGGTTTGGTTTGAAAATGCAAAAGGTGCATTGGTTTCAAAATGCAAATTGTGGTTTTGTTTGAAAACGCTAATAGTGGTTTGGTTTGAATCTGCAAAATGAGATTATGTTTGAAAATGCAAAAGTTTTGCTTTGAAAATGGAAAAGGTTTCCTTTGAAAATGCAAAAGGTTTGCTTTGAAATTGCAAAAGGTTTGCTTTGAAACTGCAAAAGGTTTGCTTTGAAAATGCAAACGGAACTTAGATTTAAAAATTCAATTTGGAGGTTTGGTTTGAAATTGCAACCGGTGGTTTTGTATGAAAATGCAAACGGTGGTTTGGTTTGAAAATGCAAAAGGTTTGGTTTGAACATGCAAGGCTTTGCTTTGAACATTCAAATGGAGGTTTGGTTTGAAAACCCAAATGGTGGTTTGGTTTGAAAATGCAAAATGTTTGCTTTGGAAATGCAAAAGGTTTGCTTTGAAAATACAAAAGTTAGTTTGTTTTGAGAATAGAAATGCTGGTTTGATATGAAAATGCAAAAGGTGGTTTGGTTAAAAATGCAAAATCGTGGTTTGGTTTGAAAATGTAAATGGTGGTTTGGTTTGAAAATGCAAAACGCTTGTTTTCAAAATGCAAAAGGAGGTTTGGTTTGAAAATGCTAATGGTGGTTTGGTTTGAAAATGCAAAAGGTGCATTGGTTTCAAAATGCAAATTGTGGTTTTGTTTGAAAACGCTAATAGTGGTTTGGTTTGAATCTGCAAAATGAGATTATGTTTGAAAATGCAAAAGTTTTGCTTTGAAAATGGAAAAGGTTTCCTTTGAAAATGCAAAAGGTTTGCTTTGAAATTGCAAAAGGTTTGCTTTGAAACTGCAAAAGGTTTGCTTTGAAAATGCAAACGGAACTTAGATTTAAAAATTCAATTTGGAGGTTTGGTTTGAAATTGCAACCGGTGGTTTTGTATGAAAATGCAAACGGTGGTTTGGTTTGAAAATGCAAAAGGTTTGGTTTGAACATGCAAGGCTTTGCTTTGAACATTCAAATGGAGGTTTGGTTTGAAAACCCAAATGGTGGTTTGGTTTGAAACTGCAAAGGGAGATTTGGTTTGAAAATGCAGAATGTTTGCATTGAAAATGCAAATGGTTTGCTTTGGAATTGCAAAAGGTTTGCTTTGAAAATGCAAAAGTGAGTTTGTTATGAGAATGTAAATGGTGGTTGTGTTTGAAAATGCAAAAGGTAGTTTGCATTGAAAATGCAAAATGGTGGTTTGGTTTGAAAAGGTAAGTGGTGGTTTGGTTTGAAAATGCAAATGATTTGGTATGAAAATGCAAATGGCGTTTTGGTTTGAACATGCAAATGTTGGTTTGGTTTGAATATTCAAATGGTTGTTTGGTTTGAAAACGCGAATTGTGCTTTGGTTTGAAAATGCCAATGGTGCTTTGGTTTGAAAACGTAAATGGTGGTTTGGTTTGAAACTGCAAAAGGAGATTTGGTTTGAAAATGCAAAAGATTTGCTTTGAAAATGCAAAAATGGTTTGTTTTAAAAATGCAAAAGGTGGTTTGGGTTGAAAATGCAAATGGTAGTTTGCTTTGAAAATACTAATGGAGGTTTGCTTTGGAAATGCAAATGGAGGTTTGCTTTTAAAGTACAAACGGTTTGCTTTGAAACTGCAAAATATTTAATTTGAAAAAGCAAAAACTGCATTGAAAATGTAATAGGTTAGATTTGAAATTTCAAAGGTATGATTGGTTTGTAAATGCAAAAGATTTAATTTGAAAAAGGAAAAGGTTTGCTTTTGAATTTGCAAAAGGTGGTTTGCTATGAAAATGCAAAAGGTTTCGATTGAAAATGCAAAATATTTGATTTGAAAAAGCAAAACGTTTGCTTTGAAAATGCAAACGGTTTCCTTTGAAAATGCAAGACGTTTGCTTTGAAAATGCAAAAGGAAGTTTGATTTGAAAATGCAAAAGGAGGTTTGGTTTGAAATTGCAAATGGTGGATCGGTTTGAAAATGCAAAAGGTGGTTTGGGTTGAAAATGCACATGGTGGTTTGGACTGAAAATGCAAGAGATTTGCTTTCATTATGCAAAAAGATGTTTGGTTTGAAAATGCAAAAGGTGGTTTGCTTTGCAAATGCAAGAGGTTTGCTTTCATTATGCAAAAATATGTTTGGTTTGAAAATGCAAAAGGTGGTTTGCTTTGAAAATGCAAATGTTGGTTAACTTTGAAAATGCAAAACGTGGTTTGCTATGAAAATGCAAAAGGTTTCCTTTGGAAATGCAAACGGTTTGCTTTGAAACTGCAAAAAGTTTGCTTTGAAAATGAAAAAGGAAGTTGGTGGTTTGGTTTGGTTTGGTTTGATTGGTGGTTTGGTTTGAAAATGCAAAAGGTTTGGTTTGAACATGCAAAAGCTTTGGTTTGAAAATGCAAATGGAGGTTTGGTTTGAAAACACAAATGGTGGTTTGGTTTGAAACTGCAAAAGGAGAATTGATTGAAAATGCAAAAGGTTTGCTTTGAAAATGGAAAAGGTTTTGCTTTGTAAATACAAAAGGTTTGCTTTGAGAAAATGCAAATGGTGCTTTGGTTGAAAAATGCAACGGTGGTTTGGTTTTAAAATGCAAATGATGTTTTGGTTTGAAAATGCAAATGGTGGTTTGGTTTGAATTATTCAAATGGTGGTTTCGTTTGATAATGTAAAAGGAGATTTGGTTTGAAAATGCTAATGGTGGTTTGGTTTGAAAATGCAAAAGGTGCATTGGTTTCAGAATGCAAATGGTGGTTTTGTTTGAAAACGCTAATGGTGGTTTGGTTTGAATCTGCAAAAGGAGATTTTGTTTGAAAATGCAAAAGGTTTGGTTTGAAAATGGAAAAGGTTTGCTTTGAAAATGCAAAAGGTTTGCTTTGAAATTGCAAATAGTTTGCTTTGAAACTACAAATGGTTTGCTTTGAAAATGCAAAAGGAAGTTAGGTTTAAAAATTCAATTTGGAGGTTTGGTTTCAAATTGCAACCGGTGGGTTTGTATGAAAATGCAAACAGTGGTTTGGTTTGAAAATGCAAAAGGTTTGGTTTGAACATGCAAAAGCTTTGGTTTGAAAATTCAAATGGAGGTTTGGTTTGAAAACCCAAATGGTGGTTTGGTTTGAAACTGCAAAAGGAGATTTGGTTTGAAAATGCAGAATGTTTGCTTTGAAAATGCAAATGACTTGCTTTGGAATTGCACAATGTTTGCTTTGAAAATGCAAAAGTGAGTTTGTTTTGAGAATGTAAATGGTGGCTTGGTTTGAAAATGCAAAAGGTGGTTTGCTTTGAAAATGCAACATGGTGATTTGTTTTGAAAATGTAAATGGTGGTTTGGTTTGAAAATGCAAAAGGTTTGGTTTGAAAATGGAAATGGTGTTTTTGGTTTGAACATGCAAATGGTGGTTTGGTTTGAATATTCAAATGGTAATTTGGTTTGAAAATGCTAATTGTGCTTTGGTTTGAAAATGCAAATGGTGCTTTGGTTTGAAAACGCAAATGGCGGTTTGGTTAGAAACTGCAAAAGGAGATTTGGTTTGAAAATGCAAAGGATTTGCATTGCAAATGCAAAAATGGTTTGTTTAAAACATGCAAAAGGTGGTTTGGATTGAAAATGCTAATGGTGGTTTGCTTCGAAAATGCAAAAGGTTTGCTTTCAGAATGCAAAAGGTAGTTTGGTTTGCAAATGCAAAACCTGGTTTGGTTTGAAAATGCAAAAGTGGTTTGCTTTGTAAATCCCAAAGTTAGATTGCTTTGAAAATGCAAACGGTGGTTTGCTTTGAAAATGCAAAGGGTGGTTTGCTTTGAAAATGCAAAGGGTGGTTTGCTTTGAAAATGCAAATGCAGGTTTGCTTTGAAAGTACAACGGTTTGCTTTGAAAATGCAACAGGAGGTTTGGTTTGAAAGTGCAAAATATTTAATTTGAAAAAGCAAAAGGTTTGCTATGAAAGTGCAAAAGGTTAGATTTGAAAGTGCAAAGGTATGTTTGGTTTGAAAATGCAAAAGATTTAATTTGAAAATGCAAAAGGTTTGCTTTAAATTTGCAAAGGTTTCCTTTGAATATGCAAAAGGACGTTTGGTTTGAAAATGCAATAGGTTTGGTTTGAAAATGCAAAATATTTGATTTGGAAAAGCAAAAGGTTTGCTTTGAAAATGGAAAAGGTTTCCTTTGAAAATGCGAAAGGAAGTTTGGTTTGAACATGCAATAGGAGGTTTGGTTTGAAATTGCAAACGGTGCTTTGGTTTGAAAATGCAAAAACCTTTGTTTGAAAATGCAAAAGCTTTGGTTTGAAAATGCAACTGGTGGTTTGATTTGAAAACGCAAATGGTGGTTAGGTTTGAAACTGCAAAAGGAGCTTTGGTTTGAAAATGCAGACGATTTGCTTTGAAATTGCAAAAATCTTGCTTTGAAAATGCAAAAATTGGTTTGCTTTGAAAATGCAAAAGGAAGTTTTGTTTTAAAGTGCAATAGGAGGTTTGGTTTGAAAATTCAAATGGTGGTTTGCTTTGAAATGCAAAAGGTTTGGTTTGAAAATGCAAATGGTGATTTGGTTTGAAAACGCAAATGGTGGTTTGTTTTGAAACTGCAAAGGGAGATTTGGTTTGAACATGCAGAAAGTTTGCTTTGAAGATGCGAAACGTGTTTTGGGTTGAAAATGCAAACATAGGCTTGGTTGGAAAATGCAAAAGGTGGATTGCTTTGAAAATGCAAACGGTGGTTTGCTTTTAAAATGCCAAAAGGTGGTTTGTTTGGAAAATGCAAAAGGTGGTTTGCTATGAAAATGCAAAAGGTTTCGTTTGGAAAGGCAAAATATTTGATTTGAAAAAGAAAAACGTTTTGCTTTGAAAATGCAAATGGTTTCCTTTGAAAATGCAAGACGTTTGCTTTGAAAAATGCAAAAGGAATTTTGGTTTGAAAATGCAATAGATTTGGTTTGAAAATGAAAAATATTTGATTTGAAAAAAGCAAAAGGTTTGCTTTGAAAATGGAAAAGGTTTCCTTTGAAAATGCGAAAGGAAGTTTGGTTTGAACATGCAATAGGAGGTTTGGTTTGAAATTGCAAACGGTGGTTTAACCATATAACCATATAACAATTACAGCACGGAAACAGGCCCTCTCGGCCCTTCCAGTCCGTGCCGACCATTTGATTTCCCCTAGTCCCATCTACCTGCACTCAGACCAAACCCCCTATTCCCTTCACGTCCATATACCTATCCACTTTACTCTTAAATGTTAAAATCGACCCTGCCTCCACCACTTCTGCTGGAAGCTCATTCCACACAGCCACCACCCTCTGAGTAAAGAGGTTCCCCCTCACGTTACCCCAAAACTTGTGTCCCTTAATTCTCATGTCATGCCCTCTTGTTTTGAATCTTCCCTACCCTCAATGGGGAAAAACGTATCCATGTTAACTCTGTCTACCCCTTTCATCATTTTAAAGACCTCAATCAAGTCCCCCCTTAACCTTCTGCGCTCCAAAGAATAAAGACCTAACTTGTTCAACCTTTCTCTGTAACATAGTTGCTGGAACCCTGGCAACATTCTAGTAAATCTCCTCTGTACTCTCTCTATTTTTGTTGACATCCTTCCTATAACTAGGCGACCAAAATTGTACACCATACTCCAGAATTGGTCTTAATAATGCCTTGTACAATTTTAACATTACTTCCCTACTCCTATATTCAATGCTCTGATTTATAAAGGGCAGCACACCAAAGGCTTTCTTTACCACCCTATCTACATGCGATTCCACCTTCAGGGAACTATGCACAGTTATTCCTAGATCCCTCTGTTCCACAGCATTCCTCAATTCCCTACCATTGACCATGTATGTCCTATTTTGATTTGTCCTGCCAAGATGCAGCACTTCACACTTAACAGCATTAAACTCCATCTGCCATCTTTCAGCCCACTTTTCCAAATGGCCCAAATCTCTCTGTAGACTTTGAAAATCTACTTTATTATCCACAACACCACCTATCTTAGTATCATCTGCATACTTACTTATCCAATTTTCCACCCCATCATCCATATCATTGATGTACATGACAAACAACAGTGGACCCAACACAGATCCCTGAGGCACCCCACTGGTCACCGGCTTCCAACCTGACAAACAGCCATCCACCATTACTCTCTGACATCTCCCATTCAGCCACTGTTGAATCCATCTTGCTACTCCCGCCATTAACACCCAAAAGATTGAACCTTCTTAACCAACCTTCCATGGGGAACCTTGTCAAAGGCCTTACTGAAATCCATATAGACAACATCCACTGCATTACCCTCATCAATTTCCCTAGTTACCGCTTCAAAAAATTCAAGAAGGTTTGTCAAACATGACCTTTCAGGCACAAATCAATGTTGACTGTTCCTGATCAGACCCTGTTTATCCAGATGCTTATATATATTATCTCTAAGTATCCTTTCCATTAATTTGCCCACCACTGACGTCAAACTAATAGGTCTATAATTGCTAGGTTTATTCTTTCAACCCTTTTTAAACAATGGAACAACATGCGCAGTACGCCAATCCTCCGGCACTACTCCCGTTTCTAATGACATTTGAAATATTTCTGTCATAGCTCCTGCTATTTCTACACTAACTTCCCGCAACGTCCTAGGGAATATGCTGTCAGGACCTGGTTTGATTTGAAAATGCAAAAACTTTTGTTTGAAAATGCAAAAGCTTTGGTTTGAAAATGTAACTGGTGGTTTGATTTGAAAACGCAAATGGTGGTTAGGTTTGAAACTGCAAAAGGAGCTTTGGTTTGAAAATGCAGAAGATTTGCTTTGAAATTGCAAAAATCTTGCTTTGAAAATGCAAAAATTGGTTTGCTTTGAAAATGCAAAAGGAAGTTTTTTTTGAAAGTGCAATAGGAGGTTTGGTTTGAAAATGCAAATGGTGGTTTGGTTTGAAAATGCAAAAGGTTTGGTTTGAAACTGCAAAGGGAGATTTGGTTTGAACATGCAGAAGGTTTGCTTTGAAAATGCGAAACGGGTTTTGGGTTGAAAATGCAAACATAGGCTTGGTTTGAAAATGCAAAAGGTGGATTGCTTTGAAAATGCAAACGGTGGTTTGCTTTGAAAATGCCAAAGGTGGTTTGCTTGGAAAATGCAAAAGGTGGTTTGCTATGAAAATGCAAAAGGTTTAGTTTGGAAATGCAAAATATTTGATTTGAAAAAGTAAAACGTTTGCTTTGAAAATGCAAAAGGTTTCCTTTGAAAATGCAAGACGTTTGCTTTGAAAATGCAAAAGGAATTTTGGTTTGAAAATGCAAAATGTGGTTTGGTTTGAAATTGCAAATGGTGGTTTGTTTTAAAATGCAAATGGTGGTTTGGTTTGAAAATGCAAGAGGAGGTTTGGTTTGAAATTGCAAATGGTGGATTGGCTTGAAATTGCAATAGATGGTTCGGGTTGAAAATGCAAATGGTGGTTTGGATTGAAAAGGCAAGAGATTTACTTTCATTATGCAAAAAGATGTTTGGTTTGAAAATACAAAAGGTGGTTTGCTTTGAAAATTGAAGAGGTTTGCTTTCATTATGCAAAAAGATGTTTGGTTTGAAAATGCAAAAAGTGGTTTGCTTTTAAAATGCAGAAGGTGGATTGCATTGAAAATGCAAACGGTGGTTTGCTTTGAAAATGCAAGAGGTTTGCTTTCATTATGCAAAAATATGTTTGGTTTGAAAATGCAAAAGGTGGTTTCCTTGGAAAATGCAAAAGGTCGATTGCTTTGAAAATGCAAACGGTGGTTTGCTTTGAAAATGCAAATGTTGGTTAACTTTGAAAATGCAAAACGTGCTTTGCTATGAAACTGCAAAAGGTTTCCTTTGGAAATGCAAACGGTTTGCTTTGAAACTGCAAAAAGTTTGCTTTGAAAATGAAAAAGGAAGTTGGTGGTTTGGTTTGGTTTGGTTTGATTGGTGGTTTGGTTTGAAAATGCAAAAGGTTTGGTTTGAACATGCAAAAGCTTTGGTTTGAAAATGCAAATGGAGGTTTGGTTTGAAAACACAAATGGTGGTTTGGTTTGAAACTGCAAAAGGAGATTTGATTGAAAATGCAAAAGGTTTGCTTTGAAAATGGAAAAGGTTTGCTTTGTAAATACAAAAGGTTTGCTTTGAAAATGCAAATGGTGCTTTGGTTTGAAAATGCAACGGTGGTTTGGTTTTAAAATGCAAATGATGTTTTGGTTTGAAAATGCAAATGGTGGTTTGGTTTGAATATTCAAATGGTGGTTTTGTTTGATAATGTAAAAGGAGATTTGGTTGAAAATGCTAATGGTGGTTTGGTTTGAAAATGCAAAAGGTGCATTGATTTCAGAATGCAAATGGTGGTTTTGTTTGAAAACGCTAATGGTGGTTTGGTTTGAATCTGCAAAAGGAGATTTTGTTTGAAAATGCAAACGGTTGGTTTGAAAATGGAAAAGGTTTGCTTTGAAAATGCAAAAGGTTTGCTTTGAAATTGCAAATAGTTTGCTTTGAAACTACAAATGGTTTGCTTTGAAAATGCCAAAAGGAAGTTAGGTTTAAAAATTCAATTTGGAGGTTTGGTTTCAAATTGCAACCGGTGGGTTTGTATGAAAATGCAAACGGTGGTTTGGTTTTTGAAAATGCAAAAGGTTTGGTTTGAACATGCAAAAGCTTTGGTTTGAAAATTCAAATGGAGGTTTGGTTTGAAAACCCAAATGGTGGTTTGGTTTGAAACTGCAAAAGGAGATTTGGTTTGAAAATGCAGAATGTTTGCTTTGAAAATGCAAATGACTTGCTTTGGAATTGCACAATGTTTGCTTTGAAAATGCAAAAGTGAGTTTGTTTTGAGAATGTAAATGGTGGCTTGGTTTGAAAATGCAAAAGGTGGTTTGCTTTGAAAATGCAACATGGTGATTTGTTTTGAAAATGTAAATGGTGGTTTGGTTTGAAACATAGAAACATAGAAATTAGGTGCAGGAGTAGGCCATTCAGCCCTTCGAGCCTGCACCGCCATTCAATATGATCATGGCTGATCATCCAACTCAGTATCCCGTACCTGCCTTCTCTCCATACCCTCTGATCCCCTTAGCCACAAGGGCCACATCCAACTCACTCTTAAATATAGCCAATGAACTGGCCTCAACTACCCTCTGTGGCAGAGAGTTCCAGAGACTCACCACTCTCTGTGTGAAGAAAGTCTTTCTCATCTCGGTCTTAAAGGATTTCCCCCTTATCCTTAAGCTGTGACCCCTTGTCCTGGACTTCCCCAACATCGGGAACAATCTTCCTGCATCTAGCCTGTCCAACCCCTTAAGAATTTTGTAAGTTTCTATAAGATCCCCTCTTAATCTCCTAAATTCCAGAGAGTATAAACCGAGTCTATCCAGTCTTTCTTCATAAGACAGTCCTGACATCCCAGGAATCAGTCTGGTGAACCTTCTCTGCACTCCCTCTATGGCAATAATGTCCTTCCTCAGATTTGGAGACCAAAACTGCACGCAATACTCCAGGTGTGGTCTCACCAAGACCCTGTACAACTGAAGTAGAACCTCCCTGCTCCTGTACTCAAATCCTTTTGCTATGAAAGCTAACATACCATTCGCTTTTTTTCACTGCCTGCTGCACCTGCATGCCTACTTTCAATGACTGGTGTACCATGACACCCAGGTCTCGCTGCATCTCCCCCTTTTCCCAATCGGCCACCATTTAAATAATAGTCCGCTTTCCTGTTTTTGCCACCAAAGTGGATAACCTCACATTTATCCACATTATACTGCATCTGCCAAACATTTTGCCCACTCACCCAGCCTATCCAAGGTCACCCTGCAGTCTCCTAGCATCCTCCTCACAGCGAACACTGCCCCCCAGCTTAGTGTCATCCGCAAACTTGGAGATATTGCCTTCAATTCCCTCATCCAGATCATTAATATATTGTAAATAGCTGGGGTCCCAGCACTGAGCCCTGCGGTACCCCACTAGTTACTGCCTGCCATTGTGAAAAAGGACCCGTTTACTCCTACTCTTTGCTTCCTGTTTGCCAGCCAGTTCTCTATCCACATCAATACTGAACCCCTAATACCGTATGCTTTAAGTTTGTATACTAATCTCTTATGTGGGGCCTTGTCGAAAGCCTTCTGGAAGTCCAGATATACCACATCCACTGGTTCTCCCTTATCCACGCTACTAGTTACATCCTCGAAAATTCCACAAGATTCGTCAGACATGATTTACCTTTTGTAAATCCATGCTGACTTTGTCCAATGATTTCACCACTTTCCAAATGTGCTGCTATCCCATCTTTAATAACTGACTCTAGCAGTTTCCCCACTACCGATGTTAGACTAACTGGTCTGTAATTCCCCGTTTTCTCTCTCCCTCCCTTCTTAAAAAGAGGGGTTACATTTGCTACCCCGCCAATCCACAGGAACTACTCCAGAATCTAAAGAGTTTTTGAAAGATTATCACTAATGCATCCACTATTTCCTGAGCTACTTCCTTAAGTACTCTGGGATGCAGCCTATCTGGCCCTGGGGATTTATCGGCCTTTAATCTATTCAATTTTACCCAACACCACTTCCCGACTGACCTGGATTTCACTCAATTCCTCCTTTGACCCACAGTCCCCTGCTATTTCAGGCAGATTATTTATGTCTTCCTTAGTGAAGACGGAACCAAAGTAGTTATTCAATTGGTCCGCCATATCCTTGTTCCCCCATGATCAACTCACCTGTTTCTGACTGCAAGGGACCTACATTTGTTTTTAACTAACTCTTTCTCTTCACATATCTATAAAAACTTTTGCAGTCAGTTTTTATGTTCCCTGCCAGTTTTCTTTCATAATCTATTTTTCCTTTCCTAATTAAGCCCTTTGTCCTCCTCTGCTGGTCTCTGAATTTTCTCCCAGTCCTCTGGTATGCTGCTTTTTCTGGCTACTTTGTACGCATCATCCTTTGCTTTGATACTATCCCTGATTTCCCTTGTTATCCACGGATGCACTACCTTCCCCGATTTATTCTTTTGCCAAACTGGGATGAACAATTTTTGTAGTTCATCCATGCAGTCTTTAAATGTCTTCCATTGTATATCCACCGTCAACCCTTTTAGAATTAATTGCCAGTCAATCTTGGCCAATTCACGTCTCATACCCTCAAAGTTACCTTTCTTTAAGTTCAGAACCATTGTTTCTGAATTAACAATGTCACTCTCCATCCTAATGAAGAACTCAACCATATTATGGTCACTCTTGCCCAAGGGGGCACGTACAACAAGACGGCTAATTACCCCTTCCTCATTACTCAAAACCCCAGTCTAAAATAGCCTGCTCTCTCGTTGGTTCCTCTACATGTTGATTTAGATAACTATCCCGCATACATTCCAAAAAATCCTCTTCCTCAGCACCCCTGCCAATTTGATTAACCCAATCTATATGTAGATTGAAGTCACCCATTATAACTGTTTTGCCTTTGTCGCACGCATTTCTAATTTCCCGTTTGATACCATCCCCAACTTCTCTGCTACTGTTAGGTGGCCTGTACACAACACCCACCAGCGTTTTCTGCCCCTTAGTGTTTTGTAGCTCTACCCATACCGATTCCACATCCTCCAAGCTAATGTCCTTCCTTTCCATTGCTTTAATCTCCTCTCTAACCAGCAACGCTACCCCACCTCCTTTTCCTTTCTCTCTATCCCTCCTGAATATTGAATATCCCTGGATGTTCAGCTCCCAGCCTACGTCACCCTGGAGCCATGTCTCCGTGATCCCAACTATATCATAATCATTAATATCTATCTGCACGTTCAACTCGTCCACCTTATTACGAATACTCCTTGCATTGAGACACAAAGCCTTCAGGCTTGTCTTTACAACGCATTTACCCCTTATACAATTTTGCTGAAAAGTGGCCCTTTTTTGATTTTTGCCCTGGTTTTGTCTGCCTGCCACTTTTACCTTTCACCTTGCTACCTAATGCTTCTACCCTCATTTTACACCCTCCTGCCTCTCTGCTCTTGTACCCATCCCCCTGCCACATTAGTTTAAATCCTCCCCGACAGCACTAGCAAACACTCCCCCAAGAACATTGGTTCCATTCCATTCCAGGTGCAAACCGTCCTGTTTGTACCGGTCCCACCTCCCCCAGAACTGGTCCCAGTGCCCTAAAAATTTGAATCCCTCCCCCTTGCACCACTTTTCAAGCCACGTATTCATTTGCATTATCCTCCTATTTCTACTCTGACTGGCCCGTGGTACTGGTAGTAATCCGGAGATTACTACCTTTGAGGTCCTACTTTTAAGTTTATCTCCTAGCTCCCTAAATTCACCTTGTAGGACCTCATCCCTTTTTTTACCTATATCGTTGGTGCCAACATGCACCACGACAACTGGCTGTTCACCCTCCCCCTCCAGAATGTTCTGCAGTCCGTTCAGTGACATCCCTGACCTTTGCACCAGGGAGGCAACATACCATCCTGGAGTCTCGTTTGCGGCCGCAGAAACGCCTATCTATTCCCCTGACAATTGAATCCCCTATTACTATTGCCCTTCCCCCTCTTTTTTCCCCCCTCATGTGCTGCAGAGCCACCCATGGTGCCATGAACCTGGCTGCTGCTGCATTCCCCTGATGAGCCATCTCCCTCAACAGTATCCAAAATGGTATACCTGTTTAGGAGGGAGATGACCGCAGGGGACTCCTGCACTACCTGCCTACTGCTTTGCTGGCTATTGGCCACCCGTTCCCTTCTTGTCCTCCTACCTTTTGCCTGCGGTGTGACCAACTCACTGTACGTGCTATCCACGACTTTCTCCGCATCGTGGATGCTCCAGTATGAATCCAGCCGCAGTTCCAATCGTTCAATGCGGTCTGCCAGGAGCTGCAGCTGGACACACTTCCTGCAAACGTAGTCACCAGGGACACCGACCATCTCCCTGATCTCCCACATGTTGCAGGCTGAACAAACCACGGGGCCAATCTCTACTGCCATACCTTACTCCCAAATTACTAAAAAAAACACCAAAACTTATCCTTTAAACTTTACTACTAAATACTCAATCCTAACTCCCAGAATCCCTCACTCCCAGAAGGCAGAAATGTAAAATAGTAAACCCGGGGTTGCACCCAATCAGCTGCTTCCTCGGGTCCTCTTCCACCAATCAGCGGCTTCCTAAAAAAAAAAAACCCACTTCTCCAAATGGAACGTTATGGATTTGGGTAAGCCTCTGGAAACACAAGCCCCGCGCTAGATTTTAAACCTACCGGTCGGGTGTCGCTCCTCCCCCTCCTTCACTTCCTCCAACGGCTCCTGTGGGCCTCTGGAAACACAAGCCCCGCGCTAGATTTTAAACCTACCGGTCGGGTGTCGCTCCTCCCCCTCCTTCACTTCCTCCAACGGCTCCTGTGGGCCTCTGGAAACACAAGCCCCGCGCTAGATTTTAAACCTACCGGTCGGGTGTCGCTCCTCCCCCTCCTTCACTTCCTCCAACGGCTCCTGTGGGCCTCTCTGAAAATGCAAAAGGTTTGGTTTGAAAATGGAAATGGTGTTTTTGGTTTGAACATGCAAATGGTGGTTTGGTTTGAATATTCAAATGGTAATTTGGTTTGAAAATGCTAATTGTGCTTTGGTTTGAAAATGCAAATGGTGCTTTGGTTTGAAAACGCAAATGGTGGTTTGGTTAGAAACTGCAAAAGGAGATTTGGTTTGAAAATGCAAAGGATTTGCATTGCAAATGCAAAAATGGTTTGTTTAAAACATGCAAAAGGTGGTTTGGATTGAAAATGCTAATGGTGGTTTGCTTCGAAAATGCAAAAGGTTTGCTTTCAGAATGCAAAAGGTAGTTTGGTTTGCAAATGCAAAACCTGGTTTGGTTTGAAAATGCAAAAGTGGTTTGCTTTGTAAATCGCAAAGTTAGATTGCTTTGAAAATGCAAACGGTGGTTTGCTTTGAAAATGCAAAGGGTGGTTTGCTTTGAAAATGCAAAGGGTGGTTTGCTTTGAAAATGCAAATGCAGGTTTGCTTTGAAAGTACAACGGTTTGCTTTGAAAATGCAACAGGAGGTTTGGTTTGAAAGTGCAAAATATTTAATTTGAAAAAGCAAAAGGTTTGCTATGAAAGTGCAAAAGGTTAGATTTGAAAGTGCAAAGGTATGTTTGGTTTGAAAATGCAAAAGATTTAATTTGAAAATGCAAAAGGTTTGCTTTAAATTTGCAAAGGTTTCCTTTGAATATGCAAAAGGACGTTTGGTTTGAAAATGCAATAGGTTTGGTTTGAAAATGCAAAATATTTGATTTGGAAAAGCAAAAGGTTTGCTTTGAAAATGGAAAAGGTTTCCTTTGAAAATGCGAAAGGAAGTTTGGTTTGAACATGCAATAGGAGGTTTGGTTTGAAATTGCAAACGGTGGTTTAACCATATAACCATATAACAATTACAGCACGGAAACAGGCCCTCTCGGCCCTTCCAGTCCGTGCCGACCATTTGATTTCCCCTAGTCCCATCTACCTGCACTCAGACCAAACCCCCCATTCCCTTCACGTCCATATACCTATCCACTTTACTCTTAAATGTTAAAATCGACCCTGCCTCCACCACTTCTGCTGGAAGCTCATTCCACACAGCCACCACCCTCTGAGTAAAGAGGTTCCCCCTCACGTTACCCCAAAACTTGTGTCCCTTAATTCTCATGTCATGCCCTCTTGTTTGAATCTTCCCTACCCTCAATGGGAAAAACGTATCCATGTTAACTCTGTCTACCCCTTTCATCATTTTAAAGACCTCAATCAAGTCCCCCCTTAACCTTCTGTGCTCCAAAGAATAAAGACCTAACTTGTTCAACCTTTCTCTGTAACATAGTTGCTGGAACCCTGGCAACATTCTAGTAAATCTCCTCTGTACTCTCTCTATTTTGTTGACATCCTTCCTATAACTAGGCGACCAAAATTGTACACCATACTCCAGAATTGGTCTTAATAATGCCTTGTACAATTTTAACATTACTTCCCTACTCCTATATTCAATGCTCTGATTTATAAAGGGCAGCACACCAAAGGCTTTCTTTACCACCCTATCTACATGCGATTCCACCTTCAGGGAACTATGCACAGTTATTCCTAGATCCCTCTGTTCCACAGCATTCCTCAATTCCCTACCATTGACCATGTATGTCCTATTTTGATTTGTCCTGCCAAGATGCAGCACTTAACACTTAACAGCATTAAACTCCATCTGCCATCTTTCAGCCCACTTTTCCAAATGGCCCAAATCTCTCTGTAGACTGAAAATCTACTTTATTATCCACAACACCACCTATCTTAGTATCATCTGCATACTTACTTATCCAATTTTCCACCCCATCATCCATATCATTGATGTACATGACAAACAGCAGTGGACCCAACACAGATCCCTGAGGCACCCCACTGGTCACCGGCTTCCAACCTGACAAACAGCCATCCACCATTACTCTCTGACATCTCCCATTCAGCCACTGTTGAATCCATCTTGCTACTCCGCCATTAACACCCAAAGATTGAACCTTCTTAACCAACCTTCCATGGGGAACCTTGACAAAGGCCTTACTGAAATCCATATAGACAACATCCACTGCGTTACCCTCATCAATTTCCCTAGTTACCGCTTCAAAAAATTCAAGAAGGTTTGTCAAACATGACCTTTCAGCACAAATCAATGTTGACTGTTCCTGATCAGACCCTGTTTATCCAGATGCTTATATATATTATCTCTAAGTACCCTTTCCATTAATTTGCCCACCACTGACGTCAAACTAATAGGTCTATAATTGCTAGGTTTATTCTTTCAACCCTTTTTAAACAATGGAACAACATGCGCAGTACGCCAATCCTCCGGCACTACTCCCGTTTCTAATGACATTTGAAATATTTCTGTCATAGCTCCTGCTATTTCTACACCAACTTCCCTCAACGTCCTAGGGAATATGCTGTCAGGACCTGGTTTGATTTGAAAATGCAAAAACTTTTGTTTGAAAATGCAAAAGCTTTGGTTTGAAAATGTAACTGGTGGTTTGATTTGAAAACGCAAATGGTGGTTAGGTTTGAAACTGCAAAAGGAGCTTTGGTTTGAAAATGCAGAGGATTTGCTTTGAAATTGCAAAAATCTTGCTTTGAAAATGCAAAAATTGGTTTGCTTTGAAAATGCAAAAGGAAGTTTTGTTTGAAAGTGCAATAGGAGGTTTGGTTTGAAAATGCAAATGGTGGTTTGGTTTGAAAATGCAAAAGGTTTGGTTTGAAACTGCAAAGGGAGATTTGGTTTGAACATGCAGAAGGTTTGCTTTGAAAATGCGAAACGGGTTTTGGGTTGAAAATGCAAACATAGGCTTAGTTTGAAAATGCAAAAGGTGGATTGCTTTGAAAATGCAAACGGTGGTTTGCTTTGAAAATGCCAAAGGTGGTTTGCTTGGAAAATGCAAAAGGTGGTTTGCTTGGAAAATTCAAAAGGTTTCGTTTGGAAATGCAAAATATTTGATTTGAAAAAGAAAAACGTTTGCTTTGAAAATGCAAAAGGTTTCCTTTGAAAATGCAAAAGGTTTCCTTTGAAAATGCAAGACGTTTGCTTTGAAAATGCAAAAGGAATTTTGGTTTGAAAATGCAAAATGTGGTTTGGTTTGAAATTGCAAATGGTGGTTTGTTTTAAAATGCAAATGGTGGTTTGGTTTGAAAATGCAAGAGGAGGTTTGGTTTGAAATTGCAAATGGTGGATTGGCTTGAAATTGCAATAGATTGTTCGGGTTGAAAATGCAAATGGTGGTTTGGATTGAAAAGGCAAGAGATTTACTTTCATTATGCAAAAAGATGTTTGGTTTGAAAATACAAAAGGTGGTTTGCTTTGAAAATTGAAGAGGTTTGCTTTCATTATGCAAAAAGATGTTTGGTTTGAAAATGCAAAAAGTGGTTTGCTTTTAAAATGCAGAAGGTGGATTGCATTGAAAATGCAAACGGTGGTTTGCTTTGAAAATGCAAAAGTTTGTTTGCTTTGGAAATGCAAAAGGTGGTTTGCTATGAAATTGCAAAAGGTTTCCTTTGAAAATGCAAAAGATTTGATTTGAAAAAGTAAAAGGTTTGCTTTGAAAATGCAAAAGGAAGTTTGGTTTGAAAATGCAAAAGGACGTTTGGTTTGAAAATGCAAGAGGAGGTTTGGTTTGAAATTGCAAATGGTGGTTTTGTTTGAAAATGCAAAAGGTTTGCTTTGCAAATGCAAAAGGATTGGATCGAAATTGCAAATGGTGGTTTAGTTTGAAAATGCAAATGGTGGTTTGAACACGCAAATGGTGGTTTGATTTGAAAACGCAAATGGTGGATTGGTTTGAAATTGCAAAAGATTTGCATTGAAAATGCAAATGGTTTGCTTTGAAAATGCAAAAGTTTGTTTATTTTGAAAATTCAATAGATTTGATTTGGAAAAGCAAAGGGTTTGCATTAAAAATGCAAAAGTTTGCTTTGAAAATGCAAAAGGTTTGATTTGAAAATGCAAAAGGAAATTTGGTTTGAAATTGCAAATGGTGGTTTGGTTTGAAATTTCAAATGGTGGTTTGGTCTGAAAATGCAAAAGGGGGTTTGGTTTCAAAATGCAAAACGTTTGCTTTTAAAATGTCAAAGGTTTGCTTTGAAAATGAAAAAGGTTTCTTTTGAAAATGTAAAATATTTGATTTGAAAAAGCAAAAGGTATGCTTTGTAAATGTAAAATGACGTTTGGTTTGAAAATGCAAAAGGAGGTTTGGTTTTAAATTGCAAATGGTGGTTTGTTTGAAAATGCAAATGGTGTTTAAGTTTGAAAATGCAAGAGGAGGTTTGCTTTGAAAATGCAAAATGTGTTTGGTTTGAAAATGCAAAAGGTGATTTGGTTTGAAATGCAAAATATGGTTTGGTTTGAAAATGCAAAATGGTGGTTTGGTTTGAAAATGCAAATGGTGGTTTGGTTTCAAAATGTAAATTGTGGTTTGGTTTGAAAATGCAAAAGGTTTGGTTTCAAAATGTAAAAGGTTTGTTTTGAAAATGCAAAAGGTGGTTTTGGTTGAAAACGAAAATGTTGGTTTGGTCTGAAAATGCAAAAGGAGGATTGGTTTGAAAATGCAAAAGGTTTGCTTTCAAAACGCAAAAGATTTGCTTTGAGAATGAGAAAGGTTTTTTTTTGAATTCAAATGGTGATTTGGGTTGAAAATGAAAATGATGGTTTGGTTTGGAAATGCAAAATATGGTTTGCTTTGAAAATGTAAAAGGTTTGCTTTCAAAATTCAAAAGGTGGTTTGCTTTGAAACTGGAAAGGTGGTTTGCTTTGAAAATGCAAAAGGTGGTTTGATTTGGAATTGCAAAAGGTTTGCTTCGAAAATGCAAATGGCGGTTTGATTAGAAAATGCAAATTGCGATTTGCTTTGAAAATACAAAAGGTGGTTTGCTTTGCAAAAGGTGGTTTTCATCGAAAATGCAACAGGTTATTTGATACAGTGCAAACAGGAAGTGGTCAAGATTTGACTTTTAATCACTTGCCTATGCACATTCAAAGCAACTGCACTTGCATTTGCATTTTCAAAGCAACCGCACTTGCGTTTGCATTTTTAAAGTAACTGTACGTGCCTTTGCATTTTCAAAGCAGACCACCATTTACAATTTCAAAACAAACCACCATTTGCATTTTCAAAGCTAACCACCATTTGCATTTTCAAAGCAAACCACCATTTGCATTTTCAAAGCAAACCTTTTGCATTGTCAATGCAAACCACCATTTGCATTTCAAAGAAAACCTTTTTGCATTGTCAAAGCAAACCATTATTTGCATTTTCAAAGCATACCACCTTTTGCATTTTGTAAGCAAACCACCTTTTGCATTTTCAAAACAAACCACTTTTTTTCATTTTCAAAGCAAACCACCTTTTGCATTTTCAAAGCAAATATGGCCAAGATAGACAGGCAATTGATTCTTAAAGGGTTGGCAGTGGATGTGCAATGGAAGGCAATTAAGGACTGCATGGATGAATTACAACAATTGTTCATCCCAGTTTGGCAAAAGAATAAACAGGGAAGGTAGTGCATCCGTGGATAACAAGGGAAATCAGGGAGAGTATCAAAACAAAAGATGAAGCATACAAAGTAGCCAGAAAAAGCAGCCTACCAGAGGACTGGGAGAAATTCAGAGTTCAGCCGAGGAGGACAAAGTGCTTAATTAGGAAAGGGAAAATAGATTATAACAGAAAACTGGCAGGGAACATAAAAAGTGACTGCAAAAGTTTTTTATAGATATGTGAAGAGAAAAAGATTAGTTAAAGCAAATGTAGGTCACTTGCAGTCGGAAACAGGTGAATTGATCACGGGGAACAAGGACATGGCAGACCAATTGAATAACTACTTTGGTTCTGTCTTCACTAAGGAAGACATAAATAATCTATGGGAAATAGCATAGGACCGGGGGTCAAATAAAATGGAGGAACTGAGTGAAATCTAGGTTAGTGGTGTTGGGTAAATTGAATGGATTAAAGGCCGATAAATCCCCTGGGACAGATAGGCTGCATCCCAGAGTACACAAGGATGTAGCCACAGAATTACTTGATGTATTAGTGATAATTTTCAAAACTCCCTAGATTCTGAAGTAGTTCCTGAGGATTGGAGGGTTGCTAATGTAACCCCACTTTTTGAAAAAGGAGGGAGAGAGAAAACGTGGAATTACAGACCAGCTACTCTAACATCGGTAGTGGGGAAACTGCTAGAGTCAATTATTAAAGAAGGGATAGCAGCACATTTGGAAAGTGGTGAAATCATTGGAAAAAGTCAGCATGGATTTACCAAAGGTAATTCATGTCTGACGAATCTTATAGGATTTTTCGAGGATGTAACATCCTCGAATTTCTCTGCCACAGAAGGTAGTTGAGGCCAGTTCGTTAGCCATATTTAAGAGGGAGTTGGATGTGGTCCTTGTGGCTGAAGGGATCAGGGGGTATGGAGAGAAGGCAGGTACAGGATATTGAGTTGGATGATCAGCCATGATCATATTGAATGGCGGTGCAGGCTCGAAGGGCCGAATGGCCTGCTCCTGCACCTAATGTCTATGTTTCTATGTCTATGTAACTAGTAGAGTGGATAAGGGAGAACCAGTGGATGTGTTATATCTAGACTTTCAGAAGGCTTTCGACAAAGGTCCCACACAAGAGATTAGTATACAAACTTAAAGCACACGGTATTGGGGGTTCAGCATTGATGTGGATAGAGAACTGGCTGGCAGGCAGGAAGCAAAGGGTAGGAATAAACGGGTCATTTTCAGAATGGCAGGCAGTGACTAGTGGGGTACAGCAAGGCTCAGTGCTGGGACCCCAGTTGTTTACAATATATATTAACGATTTGGACGAGGGAAGTGAATGCAACATCTCCAAGTTTTCGGATGACACGAAGCTGGGAGCAGTGTTAGCTGCGAGGAGGATGTTAGGAGGCTGCAAAGTGACTTGGGTTGACTGGGCGAGTGGCAAATGCATGGCAGATGCAGTATAATGTGGACAAATGTGAGGTTATCAATTTTGGTGGCAAAAAGAGGAGGGTAGACTATTATCTGAATGGTGGCCGATTACGAAAGGTGGAGATGCAATGAGACCTGGGTGTCATGGTACACCAGTCATTGAAAGTAGGCATGCAGGTGCAGCAGGTAGTGAAGAAAGCGAATTCTATGTTAGCATTCATAGCAAAAGGATTTGAGTATAGGAGTAGGGAGGTTCTACTGTAGTTGTATAGAGTATTGGTGAGACCACACCTGGAGTATTGCGTTTTGTGTACTGTTTTGGACTCCAAATCTGAGGAAAGATATTCTTGCCATTGAGGGTTACAGATAAGGTTCACCAGACTGATTCCTGGGATGTCAGGACTTTCATATGAGGAAAGACTGGATAGACTCGGCAACTTGTACTTGCTACAATTTAGAAGATTGAGGGAGGATCTTATAGAAACTTACAACATTCTGAAGGTGTTGTACAGGCTAGTTGCAGGAAGATTGTTCCCAATGTTGGGGAGGTCCAGAACAAGGGGTCACCGTTTAAGGATAAGGGAGACTTCCTTTTGGACCGAGATGAGGAAAACATTTGTCACACAGAGCGTGGTGAGTCGCTGGAATTCTCTGCCACAGAAGGTAGTTGAGGCCAGTTCATTGGCTATATTTAAGAGGGAGTTAGATGTGGCCCTTGTGGCTAAAGGGATCAGGGGGCATGGCGAGAAGGCAGGTACAGGATACTGAGTTGAATGATCAGACATGATCATATTGAATGGCGGTGCAGGCTCGCAGGGCCGAATGGCCTACTCATGCACCTATTTCCTATGTTTCTATGTTTCTAAATCACCGTTTGCATTTTCAAAACAAACAACCATTTGCATTTTCAACACAAACCATTTGTATTTTCAAAGTAAATCTTTTGTATTTTCAAAGCAAACCATTTGCATTTTCAAAGCAAACCCTTTGCTTTTCCAAAGCAAACCACCTTTTGTAATTTCAAAGCAAACTGCAATTGGCATTTTCTTTTTTTTTTTTTTTTTTTTTTTAATATTTTTTTATTGTAGAAACAATATATACCAAGTACACTCTTATACTACATTGAGAGTTACATAATGTATAAAATTATAACATATTGATTATTGATTAATACTATTTATGATAATTGTAGTATTATCCATTATACATTTCATTATTATTTATTTTATATAATTGGG
The DNA here is from genome assembly GCA_035221665.1 of Okamejei kenojei. Lineage (NCBI taxonomy): Eukaryota > Metazoa > Chordata > Chondrichthyes > Rajiformes > Rajidae > Okamejei > Okamejei kenojei. The sequence goes on from CM069174.1 coordinate 170,764, forward strand.
AGTATATGTAGTATATTCCTAAAATAAGTAATACACTTAGATTTCTCAAATCATAGATATTCTTCTAATTACCAAATAGAAATCCCCGCTAATATAACTACGTAGTACCCAATCTTAAACAAAGTTTTGTTTTTTTTTTTGATATTCATAATGTTATCAAAATATTAATAATGTTTGTATTATTGTTAATTTTATATTTCATAATTATTGTATAATTGAAAATACATAGTTTTATATAATTACAAGTTTAAAACATCTATAATCTTTTTCATACCAACAGAAATAAGTGTGTACGTATTAAAAATTTATATAATATGTTTCTATAATTTTTTCCTTAATTAAAGATAGAAAGATAGAGAAAAAGAATAGAAAATAGAAAAGAAAATGTGAAAAGTTTGATGGAGATTGAAGTATTACTAAGTAATCCAATCTTGGAGATACATTCATGATTTGTTATGTGTGTTTCTTCATCCACTCAGATATTCAGGCCTCACTCAAGTCCCTGCGCCGAACCATTGTGACCCTGTAGATATTTAATATAGGGAGACCATATCTCCTTGAAGAGATCTAACCTGTCCATGAGGACAAGTCTCAATCTCTCCAAGTGAAGTGTCTCCGTCATTTCTGTATTCCACATTTTAATTGTTGGGGATACAGGGCCTTTCCAAAATTTTAATATTAATTTTTTCCCAATTATTAAAGAGTAGTCGATAAAAGTTCTATGATTCCTTGTAATTATTTGTTCCGTTTCCGGTATTCCAAGTATAATTAACTTTGGGTCATAAATCATAGTAATATTAATAACTTTCGAGATTATTTTGAATATTTCATTCCAATATTCTAAAATCTTCGTACAATTAGTAAATGAGTGTGACAGAGTTGCTTCCATGATTTGACATTTATCACATATAGGTGATAGTTTTGGAAATATATTATGTAGTTTAGATTTAGAATAATGTAATCTATGTAAGATTTTAAACTGTATAAGTGCATGTTTAGCATTTAAAGAGCAGTAATGTATATGTTGTAGGCTTTCTTCCCATATTTCTGGACTTATTATTTGACTTAGTTCATTTTTCCCAGCGCTGTCTATGTATTTCCGATGATGGGATATCACTTTCCAACAAAAATATTATAAATGTATGATATCATTTTTTCTGTATTGGATGTTTATTCAAGCATTCATCTAAAATTTCACTCTTTCTATTTCTAAGTTCTTGTGTATTTGCAGAGATATAGTTTCTGATTTGTAAATATCTGAAATATTCATTATTATGAAGCCCGTAAGTTTGTTGAAATTCTTGAAATGAAAGAAAAGAATTATCCTTATAAAGATCCCCTATATTTAGAATTCCTTTATTTTTCCATTGTATAAAAGCTTTATCCATCATTGACGGTTTTAAACATAAAATTGTTTGGCAATTGTAAGAGCTAGCGGTATAAATTTTAGTTTTAGTGTTTTCTTTATTTGTTTCCAAATACGTATTCCACTTTCTATTATCAAATTTTCACTATAAATTTTCTTAGGTACATTAGTATTAGCAAATATTATAGAGCTAATTTCAAATGGAAAACAGTCTTCTCTTTCCATTTTTAACCAATTTGGTTTATTATCTATTTCTCCTAACCAAAAATTCATATTTCTAATGTTAACTGCCCAATAATAAAACATAAAATTTGGTAAAGCTAAGCCCCCGTTTATTTTAGCTTTACATAAATGTTTTTTATTTATTCTATGATTTTTATAGTCCCCAAATAAAGTTATTGACTATTGAGTCTACTTTTTTAAAGAAATTTTTAGAGAGATATATCGGGATTGATTGAAATAAGTATAATAATTGTGGGAGGAAAATCATTTTTATTGCGTTTATTTTACCTAACATTGAGATAGGTAAGCTTTTCCAATATAAGATATTTTTATTTAATTTATTCAATAATAACGGGAAATTAGATTTAAAATAAAGAGTCAAATCTTTTTGTGACAAAAATACCAAGATATTTAATATTTTTCATTTGTTATCTTGAAAGGAAATTGTTGTAATATCTGTAAATTATTCATGGTTATTGCATAAGTTCACTTTTATTTCCAATTGATACTGTATCCTGAAATTAAACCAAATTCCGTTATTAGTTTTAAACAAATTACAGATACTTATTTCCGGTTTAGTAATATAAAGTAATATATCGTCCGCATATAACGAGATTTTATTCTTAGTATCTTTAGTATCGTATCCATATATTTCTGGATGTAATCTTACCCTTTGAGAAAGGGGTTCGATTGCTAACGCAAACAGTAATGGTGATAAAGGACAGCCTTGTCTACAACCTCGAGATAAACTAAACTTAGTTGATAACATATGATTTGTTATTATTCTAGCTGTTGGATTTGCATATAATAATTTAATCCAAGTAGTAAACTTATCACCAAGCTTAAAGGCTTCCATCACCGAAAATAGATAAGGCCATTCCACCTGGTCAAAAGCTTTTTCTGCATCCAACGAGATGACTACTAAGTCTTTTTTATCACTTCTTTTCGAATATATAATATTAAATAACCGTCTTAAATTATATGAAGAATATCTTTTAGGTATAAATCCTGTTTGATCAGGATGAATTAATTCGTTAACAATTTTGCTTAGTCTTTGTGCAAGAATTTTTGTTAAAATTTTTTGATCCGTATTTAATAAAGCAATTGCTCTATTACGATCCTGGGTCATCCAAATCTTTATTTATTTTGGGTATAAGTGTTATAATAGATTTGTTCAATGTGTCTGGTAATTTCTCTTGTATATATATCTGTTCATATAATGATTTTAAATATGGGACCATTTGGGCATGAAAAATTTTATAAAAATTCCGAGCCTATACCATCTGGTCCTGGAGTTTTACCATTTTTTAAAGATTTAATAGATTCTTGGATTTCTTTTATTGAAATATCGGCATTTAAAAATTCTCTATTTTGTAAATCTAATTCTTTTAAGTTACATACATTTAAAAAGGCATCTATTTCTGTTTTATTTACTGTTGTGTTACCAGTATACAAATTTTTATAATATTGCATAAATCTTTCATTAATATCCTTGGTTGTATTAATAATTCACCGTTTTGTGATTTAATCCTATGTATAATTTTTTCCGCTTCAATTTTCCTTAATTGTCGAGCCAATAGTTTTTTGTGGTTTGTCTCCAAATTCAAACAACAATTGTTTAGTATGTTGGTAGTATTTTAAAACTTGATCAGTATATATTTTATTTAATTTATACTTCAATGCTACAATTTTATTATGTATTATTATATCTGATTTTATTGCATTCTGTATATCTAATTGTTTAATCTCCCTTTCTAAGTCATGTTGTTCCTTCCGAATCTTCTTATTATGGAATGCTTGTGAAGAATCATAATTCCTCGAAGATATGCTTTAAATGTTTCCCATAATAAAGAGCGAGATATTTCTGGTTGATCATTTATTTCAAAAAAACGTCTTAATCTGAGTTATGATGTATTCCTGAGTTGTTTTATTTTTTTAAAATTTGTGGATTAAGTTTCCATTGTCCTAGATTTCCTGTTTTACCGTTTATTTTAATTTTAAATGTTAATGGTGCGTGATCTGAAATTATAATATTATGATATTTGGGTTCGTAAGTAAGTGAAATAAGCTTTGCATCTACTAGGAAGTAATCTATTCTTGAATAGGTTTATGAACTGGCGAGTAGAAGGAATATTCTCGACCAGTAGGATTTTCTGTTCTCCAAACATCTTTAATGTTAGACGTTTGAATGTATGCATTTAATAAATCACTAGAATGCGATTTAGTTTTCCTTTGTTTTGAAGATCTATCTAAATAAGGGTCTAATGTACAATTAAAATCTCCTCCAATTATCAAATTGTAATGTGTTAATTCTGGAATATTATTAAGTACTTTCTTAAAGAATAAAGGACTATCAAAATTTGGTCCATAGATGTTAACAAAAATCATTTTTTCCCTATTTATTTCTCCTATTACAATGATGTATCTGCCATCTTTATCAGATATAGTAGATATATGCTTAAATAAAGTACCTTTACGAAATAATATTGCTACGGCAATTGGCATTTTCTAATCAAACCGCCATTTGCATTGTCGAAGCAAACATTTTGCATTTTCGAAATAAACCTCCTTTGCATTTTCGAAATAAACCTCCTTGACCACTTCCTGTTTGCACTCAGAGTCCCCCTCCAGCTGCTAGGGCCAGAAGATTTTTCCCATCGATCAAAAATAAAAGACTTATTAATGTTTAAAAAATGTTGAGATTCTCTCTACTATCAACCACGCCATGAAGGCCACGCCCCATCCGGTGGGAGTGGGAGGGACTATAAACCCGGAAGCGTGGACGTTCCGTAGTCGCTGCAAGATGGGGAGCGAGAGGTAACGACTCTTAGTCTGAGCTGTGAATAAACTGAACACATGTCTACTACATTATGAGTGTGGTTTTATGTGCTTTTAAGTGGCTTATTTGGAACTGTGTTTGGAAGGAATAAATGTTTTACGTGCCTTTCGACTGTGCCGCTGTGCACCTTTTGATTGTGCCGTTGGTTGAAAAGTGCGTCTTTTGACAGTGCCGTTAATTGAAAAGTGTGCCTTTTGACTGTGACGCTAATTGAAACGTCTGCCTTTTGACTGTGCCGCTATTGAAAAGTTTGCCTTTTGACTGTGCCGCTAATTGAAAAGTTTACCTTTTGACTGTGCCGCGAATTGAAAAGTTTGCCTTTTGACTGTGCTGCTAAACTGTGCCTATATTTTAAAATGTGTTTTGCTTTTTAAATGTGGCTTGCGTTTTAAATGTGGCTTGCTGTGCAACCGTTTTTTGAAGGAAAAACGGTGAATAAACGTTTTATAAGATCAGGACTGTGTTTAATGCAAAATTGCCGCTCATTCCGTGAGTTTCGCTTAGTGGAGAGACGGTGCTGGTTCATCATTTCCGGTGAATTCAGAGGTGGCGCTCAGTGCGGAAGGGCCAAAGTGGAGACGCCGCCCTGAACTGTTTGAGTAATTCAAGAGAGCTTACTGCCATACATATGGTGAGTGTGTGTGTGTTTGTTGAAAGTTATTTAAAGCACGTTTTTGCAGTAGCAGCAGCTCTGGAGGAGTGTTTCAGATTTTAAAAAAGACTTCAAACACTGGAATCATTTGGTTTAGACACACCTGTGTTCTTATTTTCGAATTACTTACAAAGAGTATATGGTTAGTAACAGTTAGTATATGGTTAGTATATGGTTAGTATATGGTTAGTATGCTTGCCACGTTCTGAGGTTACTTGGCATTTTAGTATTGGTGCTGTGTGTGAGTGCCCGTCTGTGTGTGTGTATGTGATTGCGTGTCTTTGTTTGTGTGTGTGTATTTGTGTGTGTGTGTGCCTTTGTTTGTGCCTGTGTGTGTGTGTGTGTCTGTGTGTGTGTGTGTGTCTGTGTGTGTGTGTGTCTGTGTGTGTCTGTGTGTGTCTGTGTGTGTGTGTGTGTGTGTGCCTGTGTGTGTGTGTGTGTGTGTGTGAGTGAGTGTGTGAGTGAGTGTGTGTGTGTCTGTGTGTGTGTGTCTGTGTGTGTGTGTCTTTGCGTGTGTGTGTCTTTGTGTGTGTCTGTGTGTGTGTGTGTGTGTCTGTGTGTCTGTGTGTGTGTGTGTGTGTGTGTGTGTGTGTGTGTGTGTGTGTGTGTGTGTGTGCGCGCGCGTGTGTGTGTTTGTTTCTGTGTGTTTCTGTGTTTGTGTGTGTGTCTCTGTTGGAGTGCTTGGAGTGCTGTGAGGTTTGGAATTTCTGCCTGCATTCTGCTTGGAGTGCTGTGAGGTTAGATTTGCAATGTTTTAAGACCCGTTCACATTTTAAACTTTAATAAATCCTTTTTCCACTTGCCATGTCTGCGTGTTCTTCATCACAATGGGTACCTAATAGGCAGGAATGGCAGCGCTGTCGGAGAGCCACGAAGAGTGCATGGGGGGTGGTGGAGGGGAAATGCAAGGAGCAGGGTTGAGGGGTGAAGGGAGGAGGGGTAACTGAGTGAACTGCCACCACACCAGCTCTAAGTGACTGAAGTGCCAGCCCAGCAGTCATGACTTCACTGAACTGCAAGTCCAAAATTCTATTCAGTTGACAATGTCCATACTAGCCCTCTAGAAACCAGTCCCTTCACCCCACAACACTCATACTAGCACTCCAGAGATCAACACAAGGATAGACTTTCCTCCTTCATTTCTGTGATCTATAAAACATATGAAAATATCTAAAATTGATTGTCCTCTCTCTTCCCCTTTTATCTTACAGAGACTCTGTCACCTGTTTTCAGCAGAATTGCTGGCAGTTTCTGAGCTGCCAGCCCGCCAGGCCTGAGTGACATCAGGCCTGATGGTCTGCTCCTGCACCTAATTTCTATGTTTCTATGTTCCCATTATGAGGGAAGGCACAATGTCCAGTCCCCATCCAATGTCCTCCCATAGTCGGGCCTATTGAGGCCTCCGCAGTCGCCTTCACGGAGGCCCGATGTTCCAGGCCGTTCTCGCCGGGTGATGGTGCCCCGGCGTTGGGAGAATCCTCTCAGTGGCTTGCGACACCTGGAACGGCCGCTTCCTTACCGGAGTTCACGGCTTCCGAAGCCAACAAGGCTGCGCTGAATGGATTCCCCTCCACTGGCGCCGATGTTGAATTCAGCGCTGCCGCCCGCAGCTGCCCGCTCCACAGACCCGCGGCTCCGCGATGTGTTTTTTGTCGGCCGTTTCAGCTCACCTGAGATCCAGCGCGGCGACCCAGGCAAGGCATCGCCCGCTCCGCCCGCGATGGCGCTCCAGCGCTGCGCCACTGCCGAAGCCGAGGTTCCAGGCGTTCTCCTCAAGAAACTACACTCCAGGCCCGCTGGTAGGCGCGAGGACGGGTCGAAGTTGCAGCCCGGAGAAAAGCTGCCTCTCCGACCAGGTAGGGACCAGGAAAAGGGGTCTCCCCCTTCCCCACCGCCCACCCCTCACATAAAAAAGAATACACTCCAAACAAAATACTTTAACTCACTAAAAATTTAAAAATAGAGTGAAACACAGACAGCTGCAGGCTGGGCAGCCAGACCATACAGGACGGCGCCCCCTAACATTTTCACTTCTGCACCATCAATGGTGCAGAAGTGAAAATGGTTGACAGCTTCCAGTTTGTGTTAATACTATCAATTGTCTGTCGCGCATCATAAATGCAACAGACCAGAAGGCGCACTATAACCCGGTTATATCCCGATGTGACTGATAAACCTCGGCATGTCTCCAGTGACTCTTCCTAACATCTGTAGATGCACAAAGGACAGTATAATGTATGATTCCATCCAGCTGAGAAAAGCTCTATCTGGGAATTGGGGAGATTTGTAGATGTAGCCCTGTCCGTTACACAGACCAGACTTAGAAACATAGACACATAGAAAATAGGTGCAGGAGTAGTCCATTCGGCTCCTCGAGCCTGCAACGCCATTCAATGTGCTCATGGCTGATCATTCAACTCAGTATCCGGTATCCAGTATCCTGTACTTCTCCATAGCCCCTGATCCCTTTAGCCACAAGGGCACACCTAACTCCTTCTTAAATATAGCCAAATGAACAGGCCTCAGCTATCTTCTGTGGTAGATAATTCCAGAGACTCACCACTCTCTGTGTGAACAATGTTTTCCTCATCTGGTCCTAAAGGAATTCCGCCTTATCCTTAAACTGTGACCCCTTGTTCTGCACTTCCCCAACATCGGGAACAATCTTCCTGCATCTAGCCTGTCCAACCCCTTAAGAATTTTGTAAGTTTCTGTAAGATCCCCCCTCGATATTCGAAATTCTAGCAAGTGCAAGCCAAGTCTATCCAGTCTTTCCTCATGTGAAAGTCCTGACATCCCAGGAATCAGTCTGGTGAACCTTCTCTGTACCCCATCTATGCCAAGAATGTATTTCCTCAGATTCGGATACAAAATCTGTACGCAATACTGCAGGTATGATCTCAGCAAAACCCCATACAACTGCAATACAACCTCCCTGCTCCTATACTCAAATCCTTTTGCTATGAATGCTAACATACCATTCGCTTTCTTCAAAGCCTGCTGCACCTGCATGCCTACTTTCAATGACTGGTGTAGCATAACACCCAAGTCTCCTTGCATATCCCCTTTTCCTAATCGGCCACCATTCAGATAATAGTCTACCCTCCGGTTTTTGCCTCACATTTATGTGGATAACCACACATTTATCCACATTATACTGCATCTGTCATGCATTTTCCCACTCACCCAGCCTATCCAAGTCACCTTGCAGCATCCTAGAATCCTCCTCCACCCAACACTGCCGCCCAGCTTCGTGTCATACGCAAACTTGGAGATGTTGCATTCAATTCCCTCGTCCAAATCATTAATATATATTGTAAATAGCTGGGGTTCCAGCACTGAGCCTGTCGGTACCACACGAGTCACTGCCTGCCATTGTGAAAATGTCCCGTTTACTCCTACCCTTTGCTTCCTGTCTGCCAGCCAGTTCTCTATGCACATCAATACTGAACCCCCAATCCCGTGTGCATTAAGTTTGTATTCTAATCTCTTATGCGGGGCGTTGTCGAAAGCCGTCTGAAAGTCCAGATATAACACTGGTACTCCCTTATCCACTCTACTAATGACATCCTCGAAAAATTCTATCAGATCCGTCAGACATGATTTACCTTTTGTAAATCCAAGCTGACTTTGTTCAATGATTTCACCACTTTACAAATGTGCTGCTATTCCATCTTTAATAACTGACACTGGCAGGTTCCCCACTACCGATGTTCGACTAACTGGTCTGTAAATCCCCGTTTTTTCTCTCCCTCCTTTTTCAAAAGTGGGGTTACATTCTCTCACAGATACTTGTCATTTTGCAAAGTACCCTAATCCCTGCACATTCACATTGCCCCTTTTATTTCAAGATAACGAACTTTTCTCGTCAAGAATTTCATTACATGATCTTTACAAGCAGGGTGAAATAGCAACAATCCATAGTTTAACAGTGCAACCGTGATGATGATGATGACTTTGTGCCATCGTCTCCACTTCCCGTCTTTTCATGGTCGTGGATTCTAGGACATCCGACCAATGAGTTTCCAGCTCCCGATATTTCATGGGCGTGGATTCTCTTGGGGCCATCACGTCAACATATTTCATTCTTGACCATTAATCCAAAGTATATGTATTAAAAAATAATTTCACTTCCGAGTCACTTGAGTGATTCCATGAAGAAGACCCGTCAGGCCGCATGCGCGTCAGTACGTCAGCCGCACTAGCGCAAGCACCAGACTGGCAGGACAGAGCTCCTGCCAGCGGTAAGTTAAACCTCGTGGTAAGTTCGTTTTTAATTACCAGGTTTTTTCAGGCAGGAGCCTCTTTTCTCAGAGGGTTTCCTGCAAGTTTTGCAGCTCAACGAGTGTGCCGGTTATGGACTGAAGGGTCAGTGGCACACAGACGTTGGTCCCCAGGCAAGGAATTAGATGGACACATTCAGCCCTATTTGAACTCAGGTGAGTCGGGCTTCAAAGGGTTTCTCTTAATAATAAAATGTACGTATGTCAGAGTGCTTTTCTTAAAATTAAAAGCTAAAGGCAAAGTTAAAGTCATAAAGTTCTTGTTATATGTCTCTGACAATGTAATCCTTGTTGTTGAGCACAAGTTGTTGTGAATTGTTTTAACCCTTCACAAAGTAAAGCTGTACACTAAAAATGTTGATTTAGTGACCTTACACTGCGGGCCTAACACTGCGACCTTAATAGAGAGGGCCTATGGGACAAGCCGCGCCAGCAGCGTCAGGCATAGGGCTGCTTCATGTGTAATAGTGCGAGCCTATGGGACAGGCCGTGCCAACAGCGCCTGACAGGGCTGCTTCATGTGTGTACGTGCCAACCAACGGGAGAGCCATGCAAGCAGCACCTGGTACAGGGCTGTTTCATTTGTGACATTACCGGCCTACGAGAGAGCCTTGCTAGCAGCACCTGGTATAGGGCTGTTTCATGTCAAAAATCGCCGGCCTTTACGAAAGGCAGCGCCAGCAACGCCTGGGACAGGGTTGCTCAAGTTCGCACATAATCTGCTACGCCCACGGAGTCGGGAGTAGATTCTCCACCGGGGCTGGACAGCAAGGCCCACGTAGTCGGGGGATGAATTCCTCACCGGGGCATTTGAAACGACTATCCCACATACAGCAAATGTTGCATACAGTTCTACAGAGATCTCCCTCTTGGAGACAGAGACCAAGACGGGTCAGTATCCTGCTGACACTGAGTCTCAGGGTATGGCCGTGGGGCATACCCCAAGGGATAAAGGGCACGTGTCAGAGGTACCTTTTGCCTGACAACAAAGTTGCCATCACAGCAGAATATTCTATTTGGGATATGTCCAATGGGTTCTTATCAGTATTGGTATCCTGCGGCCTGTGGCAGCGCATGTTTAGGGATGCCTACGAATCACCCTCTCTGAGGAGGGAAGAACAAAAGGTCAAGATATAACTGACTCCAGGCTGTAAAGAAGTCGGACATATATGCCGGCAGTGAACAGCTAGGCCTATTCTACAGGGGAAGAAAGCCTGGCAGACGAATCAAATAGGCCAACGGCGGGCAAAAGTCATCGTTTCAGAACGCACCCCAGGCGCTCATCGGCAGTAAGCGGTTCACTGGAGCTGGGGGCAGCATGATAGCTCAGAAATTCCATGCACCTTACCAATCCTACTCAAGAAAATGGGTCTAGCACTTCCAAAATATGGGTAGTGCACCGTTCACAAGTTTTAATATTTACATTTGTTTTGTACAACACAGAAAAGGTAAAAATATCTGGTTGAGGCACAGTCGTCGCATTCCAAGCAAGTTTGGATTATGGCCAGGGTTGTTTAAAAAAAAATAAGTTTCGGAAATTGGGCAAAAGTTCTCATGCAAACCACCCATGGAATAAGGCAGGAGTGGCATGTTATTATGAAGAATGGAGCGTGTCGGGCATATGAACTTTCCGAATATGTAAACTGATATTTTCTGACTAACAACAGATTCATAAGGGTCAGAGACCATGTTATGACAATCCCAGTACAGAGGTTATCAAAGACAATATAAATGTACTATAACAGTAAAGCGTTTCGGTATGGGATAAACTGTTTGTTGGTCATTGGGATTTACCTTTAATTATTATTAGCCTTGACTCCGCCCTGTGGCAAGAGATTGGAGTTACAGCAATCTGTTATACAACTAAGTTGTTTTCATCAAGTGTAATTGGCAATATAGCAGCTATGTTTCAGCTTAGCAAATCAAGGAACTGATATAGTGTAAGTAGCAATTCGACCATTGTTAACATCCCTATGCTATTGTCAGCTGAAGCTACCTCAGTCACAATGATAAAGCAACAGTATTCGACATTGCTGAACATGTCAATAACTCATTTGAACTTGAACTTGAAACTCTCAACAGTAGTGTAGTCGGTCGAATTCAGTTAATACAGATTGATGCTATGGACTCTAAGATGAGAAGTTCCGAATACCATCTCTACTTGGAGATATTGGAGATTGTATGAGTTACCAATTCTTCAATTGTTGGTATCAACTAAACATATACACTAGATGCAACCCATGGGTAAGGGGCTATTGAGCGAATATACATATTCTACATGCTCAAATTCAAGTTGCTGCTCTACGATGGTGACATATGTTAGTCACATGCTAATCAAGTAAAAGTATCCTGTAATAATTACCTAAATCTCCCTTGCCACTGGTGTATCATCCAGTTCAAATCGATGATAACACAGAATGAGTGTTGGATCTCAAAGTATTATGAAAGTATGGTTCAATACTACATCGAATGTTGGTCCATGTTTATGCACTGATTGCAAAAATATGTGGCACAACAGTGCGGAGAAATACATTCTCGCTTCAATAGGGGGAATGTTCTTTTATGTCTTCCTCATTTTTGCCTCATTAGCCGGATCTTAATACAGTCAGCAAGACCTCGCTTGGGTTCGTACCGTCGGACTGGCCAAACGTCCATGTTGCTTGCTTCATCAGGCATTATGGCACAACGGTATATGGTTATTCCAAAAAACAAGAACTTGCTGGTTCAAACTGTGGTGCAGGAGACCGGCCTTTGCACAGTAAAACAATTATTGACTTACACATTTTGAATGGATTGATTTATGCCTCAGGTTGTCACATCAAGGCATGAAAGTGCTCACTGCAGTGTGCAGGGATAGCACCCAAAAAAGCAGTACATTCCTATTCAGGGGATCAGAAGTGTTTTTATTTAAATGTTAATGTTACATTTAATACGGTACAGATTACTGACATTGTCCAGTTCATTTTAAATGGTATTTGACAATAATTCAGTTATAGAGACACTAAGGCTGCAACAAAAGGGAACTATGCTGTCGGGTTCAACTCCGATAACCAGTTGTTAAACACATCTTGACACAAGTTCTCCCATTCTAAGATTATGCAGTTGGTTATTGAAAATGTGTGAACATTACTTCATCAAGGGGTTCCAGCTACATCCTTAGTCATGACACTTATATCAGCACAACTATGGCAAACATTGCAAACGCTGTGACTAGATAGGATGGAATTGGCTGTAGGTGCCATTACATTTTACATTGTGGTCTACACAAGCAGACCAGACCAGGGGTGGCATGATTTAAGATCATTTTTAGGATACCCCACAGTCTCACATCTATGTTATCAAGGCCAGCAGAATCCTTAGAAGTGTGGAATCAGCATTGTTTATTAATCAACAAACAACGACACAAAGGGTCTGAAGAAGGGTCTCGAACCGAAACGTCGCCTATCTCCTTCGCTCCTTAGATGTTGCTGCACCCGCTGAGTTTCTCCAGCCTTTTGTGTACCCTCAATTCTCCAGCATCTGCAGTTCCTTCTTTAACTCAAAGGAAGGTCGGTTCAGACTATTTCAAGGTGGCTGCAGCAGGTTCTGGGTTATGCAGGTGTTATATGTATATGGATTTAGAATCCATATCTATATGGATTTAAATCTATATGGATTTCAGTAAGGCCTTTGACAAGGTTCCCCATGGAAGGTTGGTTAAGAAGGTTCAATCTTTGGGTGTTAATGGCGGAGTAGCATGATGGATTCAACAGTGGCTGAATGGGAGATGTCAGAGAGTAATGGTGGATGGCTGTTTGTCAGGTTGGAAGCCGGTGACCAGTGGGGTGCCTCAGGGATCTGTGTTGGGTCCACTGTTGTTTGTCATGTACATCAATGATCTGGATGATGGGGTGGACAATTGGATAAGTAAGTATGCAGATGATACTAAGATAGGTGGTGTTGTGGATAATGAAGTAGATTTTCATAGTCTACAGAGAGATTGGGCCATTTGGAAAAGTGGGCTGAAAGATGGCAGATGGAGTTTAATGCTGATAAGTGTGAAGTGCTACATCTTGGCAGGACAAATCAAAATAGGACGTACATGGTAAATGGTAGGGAATTGAGGAATGCTGTAGAACAGAGGGATCTAGGAATAACTGTGCATAGTTCCCTGAAGGTGGAATCGCATGTAGATAGGGTGGTAAAGAAAGCCTTTGGTGTGCTGGCCTTTATAAATCAGAGCATTGAATATAGGAGTAGGGAAGTAATGTTAAAATTGTACAAGGCATTGGTAAGACCAATTCTGGAGTATGGTGTACAATTTTGGTCGCCTAGTTATAGGAAGGATGTCAACAAAATAGAGAGAGTACAGAGGAGATTTACTAGAATGTTGCCAGGGTTCCAGCAACTATGTTACAGAGAAAGGTTGAACATATAACCATATAACCATATAACAATTACAGCACGGAAACAGGCCCTCTCGGCCCTTCCAGTCCGTGCCGACCATTTGTTTTCCCCACAAGGTTGAACAAGTTAGGTCTTTATTCTTTGGAGCGCAGAAGGTTCAGGGGGGGACTTGATTGAGGTCTTTAAAATGATGAAAGGGATAGACAGAGTTGACGTGGATACGTTTTTCCCATTGAGGGTAGGGAAGTTTCAAACAAGAGGGCATGACATGAGAATTAAGGGACAGAGGTTTCGGGGTAACGTGAGGGGGAACTTCTTTACTCAGAGGGTGGTGGCTGTGTGGAATCAGCTTCCAGCAGAAGTGGTGGAGGCAGGATCGATTTTAACATTTAAGAGTAAAGTGGATAGGTATATGGACGTGAAGGGAATGGAGGGGTATGGTCTGAGTGCAGGTAGATGGGACTAGGGGAAAACAAATGGTCGGCACGGACTGGAAGGGCCGAGAGGGCCTGTTTCCGTGCTGTAATTGTTATATGGTTATATGGTTAACACTGACGATTGTATATCTCATTCATCTCATATTTCATATTTCACAAAGGCCCAGGAGCGGTTGCAGTGGGAGGAGCGACGACCGCCCTGTAAGTTTAAAAACACGTTCGCGGGGCTTGTTTTCACAGAGGCCCAGGAGCGGTTGCAGTGGGAGGAGCGACGTCCGACCTTTACGTTGAAAAACTGGTTCGTGGGGCTTGTTTTCACAGAGGCCCAGGAGCGGTTGCAGTGGGAGGAGCGACGTCCGACCTGTAAGTTTAAAAACTCGTTCGCGGGGCTTGTTTTCACAGAGGCCCAGGAGCGGTTGAAGTGGGAGGAGCGACGTCCGACCTTTACGTTGAAAAACTGGTTCGCGGGGCTTGTTTTCACAGAGGCCCAGGAGCGGTTGCAGTGGGAGGAGTGACGTCCGACCTGTAAGATTAAAAACTCGTTCGCGGGGCTTGTTTTCACAGAGGCCCAGGAGCGGTTGCAGTGGGAGGAACCTAAATCCGTAACGTTCAATTCGCAGGTCGCAGTTCAAAACAAGTGGGCTTGAGGAAGCCGCTGATTGGTGGAAGGCGAATCGAGGGAGCAGCTGATTGGCAGTCAGATCCCTGCAGATTTCTTCCAGCTATAATCCTTGCTTTGTTCTATATTGTATTGTACATTGTATTGTATTGTATTGTAGCCAGGGTAAGGGGGAGGATGAGTGCCAGGGCAGCTTCCTGTTCTGGATGTCAGATGTGGGAGGTCATGCAGTCAGATAGCACTCCAGACGTCCACATCTGCACCAGGTGCGTCAAGATGGCGCTCCAAATGGACCGTATCAGGTACCTTGAGCATTAGCTCGATGACCTACGTCTGGACAGGGAGAGTGAGGAAGCCATAGAGAGGAGCTACAGACAGGTGGTCACTCTAAAACCACAGGAGGCAGAAAAGTGGGTCCCGGTTAGGAGAAGCAAGGGGCAGAGGCAGGGACTAGAGAGTACCCCGCTGGCTGTACACCTTGGCAATAAGTACTCCTGTTTGAGTACTGTTGGGGGGCACAGCCTACCTGGGGGTAGCAACAGCGACCGGGCCTCCGGTACAAAGACCAGCCCTGTTGCTCAGAAGGGTAAGGAAAAGAAGAGGAGGGAAGCAGTAATAGGGGACTCTATAGTTAGGGGGTCAGATAGGCGATTCTGTGGACGCAGTCAAGAGACCCGGATGGTAGTTTGCCTCCCTGGTGCCAGGGTCCAGGATGTGACTGACCGTGTCCAAGATATCTTGAAATGGGAGGGAGAGGAGACAGAGGTTGTGGTACATATAGGTACCAATGACATAGGTAGAAAAAGAGAGGAGGTCCTGAAAGGAGAATTTAGGGAGTTAGGAGGGGTGTTAAGGAGAAGGTTACACTCCTTTGTGCAAAGGTAACAATCTCAGGATTAATGTCTGTGCCACGCGACAGTGAGAGTAGGAATGGAGCAAGGTGGAGGATAAATGCATGGCTAAAGGACTGGTGCAGAGCGCAGAGATTCAAGTTTCTGGATCATTTGGACCTCTTTTGGGGAAGGTGTGACCTGTACAAAAAGGACGGGTTGCACTTGAACCCGAGGGGAACCAATATCCTGGTGGGGAGATTTGCAAAGGCTACTGGGGAGACTTTAAACTATATCGGTTGGGGGGGAGGGACTCAAATAGAGAAAGCAAGTAGTCCGTTTATGAGGCAGGAGGCAGAGAAGAGAAGCAGTCAGGCGCAATACGTAGGGGGGAAAGAAGAAAAATTAACAAACGGAGAATAAGAAGTGGTAGGTTTCTTAAATGTGTGAGCAGAGAGACAGAGGGGTGTAAAATGAGGATAGGAGCAATAGGTAGCAAGGTGAAAAGTGGCAGGCAGACAAATCCAGGGCAAAAATCTAAAAGGGCCACTTTTCAACATAATTATAAAAGGGGCAAGAGCGTTGTAAAACAAGCCTGAAGGCTTTGTGTCTCAATGCGAAGAGCATTTGTAATAAGGTGGATGAGTTGAATGTGCAGATAGCTATTAATAATTATGATATAGTTGGGATCATGGAGACATGGCTCCAGGGTGACCAAGGCTGGGAGCTGAACATCCAGGGATATTCAATATTCAGGAGGGATAGACAGAGAGGAAAAGGAGGTGGGGTAGCGTTGCTGGTTAGAGACGAGATTAACGCAATAGAAAGGAATGACATTAGCTTAGAGGATGTGGAATCGAAATGGGTGGAGCTGCGAAACATCAAGGGGCAGAAAACGCTAGTGAGTGTTGTGTACAGGCTACCTAACAGTAGTAGTGGAGTTGGGGATGGCATCAAACAGGAAATTAGAAATGCGTGCAACGAAGGTAAAACCGTTATAATGGGTGACTTCAATCTACATATAGATTGGGTGAATCAAATTGGCAGGGGTGCTGAGTAAGAGGATTCCTTGGAATGTATGCGGGATAGTTTTCTAAACCAACATGTAGAGGAACCAAGGAGAGAGCAGGCTATTCTAGACTGGGTATTGAGTAATGAGGAAGGGTTAGTTAGCAGCCTTGTTGTACATGGCCCCTTGGGCAAGAGTAACCATAATATGGTTGAGTTCTTCATTAGGATGGAGAGTGACATTGTTAATTCAGAAACACGGGTCCTGAATTTAAAGAAAGGTAACTTTGAGGGTATGAGACGTGAATTGGCCAAGATGGACTGGCAATTGATTCTTGAAGGGTTGACGGTGGATATGCAATGGAAGGCATTTAAAGGCTGCATGCACGAACTACAACAATTGTTCATCCCAGTATGGCAAAATAATAAATCAGGGAAGGCAGCGCATCCGTGGATAACAAGGGAAATCAGGGATAGTATCATAGCAAAAGATGAAGCGTACAAATTAGCCAGAAAAAGCAGCCTACCAGGGGACTGGGAGAAATTCAGAGACCAACAAAGGAGGACAAAGGGCTTAGTTAGGAAAGGGAAAATGGAGTATGAAAGAAAATTGGCATAAAAAATAAAAACTGACTGCAAAAGTTTTTATCGATATGTGAAGCACAAAAGATTAGTTAAAACAAATGTAGGTCCCTTGCAGTCAGAAACGGGTGAATTGATAATGGGGAACAAGGACATGGCAGACCAATTGAATAACTACTTTGGTTCTGTCTTCACTAAAGAAGACATAAATAATTTGCCGGAAATAGCGGGGGATCGCGGGTCAAATGAGATGGAGGAACTGAGTGAAATACAGGTTAGCCGGAAAGTGGTGTTAGGTAAATTGAATGGATTAAAGGCCGATATATCCCCGGGGCCAGATAGGCTGCATCCCAGGGTACCTAAGGAAGTAGCCCAGAAATAGCAGATGCCTTAATGATAATTTTTCAAAAATCTTTAGACTCTGGAGTAGTTCCTGAGGATTGGAGGGTAGCTAATGTAACCCCACTTTTTAAAACGGAGGGAGAGAGAAAACAGAGAATTACGGACCAGTTAGTCTAACATCGGTAGTGGGGAAACTGCTAGAGTCAGTTATTAAAGATGGGATAGCAGCGCATTTGGAAAGTGGTGAAATCATTGGACAAAGTCAGCATGGATTTATGAAAGGTAAATCATGTCTGACGAATCTTGTGGAATTTTTTGAGGATGTAACTAGTAGAGTGGATAAGGGAGAAGCAGTGGATGTGTTATATCTGGACATTCAGAAAGCTTTCGACAAAGTCCCACACAAGAGATTGGTATACAAACTTAAAGCACACGGTATTGGTGGTTCAGTATTGATGTGGATAGAGAAATGGCTGGCAGACAGGAAGCTAAGAGTAGGAGTGAACGGGTCCTGTTCAGGATGGCAGGCAGTGACTAGTGGGGTGCCGCAAGGCTCAGTGCTGGGACCCCAGCTATTTACAATATACATTAATGATTTGGACGAGGGAATTAAATGCAACATCTCGATGTTTGCGGATGACACGAAGCTGGGGGCAGTGTTAGATGTGAGGAGGATGCTAGGAGGCTGCAGGATGACTTGGATAGACTGGGTGAGTGGGCAAATGCATGGCAGATGCAGTATAATGTGGATAAATGTGAGGTTATCCACTTTGGTGGCAAACACAGGAAAGTAGACTATTATTTGAATGGTGACCGATTAGGAAAAGGGGAGATGCAATGAGACCTGGGTGTCATGGTACACCAGTCATTGAAAGTAGGCATGCAGGTGCAGCAGGCTGTGAAGAAAGCAAATGGTATATTGGCATTCATAGCAAAGGGATTTGAGTACAAGAGCAGAGAGGTTCTACTGCAGTTGTACAGGGTCTTGGTGAGGCCACACCTTGGGTATTGCGTACAGTTTTGGTCTCCTAATCTGAGGAAAGCCATTCTTTCCATAGAGGGAGTACAGAGAAGGTTCACCAGACTGATTCCTGGGATGGCAGGACTTCCATATGAAAAAAGACTGGAGAGACTCGGCTTGTACTCGATGGAATTTAGAAGATTGAGGGGTGATCTCATAGAGATTTATAACATTCTTAAGGGGTTGGACAGGCTAGATGCAGGAAGATTGTTCCCGATGTTGGGGAAGTCCAGGACAAGGGGTCACAGTTTAAGGATAAGCGGGAAGTATTTTAGGACCGAGATGAGAAAATCGTTTTTCACACAGAGAGTGGTGATTCTATAGAATTCTCTGCTACAGAAGGTAGTTGAGGCCAGTTCGTTGGCCATATTTAAGAGGGAGCTGGATGTGGCCCTTGTGGCTGATGGGATCAGGGGGTATGGAGAGAAGGCAGGTACAGGATACTGAGTTGGATGATCAGCCATGATCATATTGAATGGCGGTGCAGGCTCGAAGGGCCGAATGGCCTGCTCCTGCACCTAACTTCTATGTTTCTGTTTCTATGTTTCATTCCACCAGGTCAGCATCAACGTCGGCGGCCAGGGCAATGGGCATGCCCAGCGACCATATCCTCGCAGGATGGTCAACTATATAGTTGTTTTTTTTTTAAATTCCATAGGCCGGTTACTGACTCAGTGATTTTCCCATTCTGTTTGCGTCCACTTTAGCCTCCCCTGAGTTACAGGGGTTGCTATTGATTTATTTATTAACGTAAACCATTGATACATGTGAATGAATATCATGCTAATGCATTTTGATTATTCACTCATCCTAAGTCAATCGATCCAGTGAGACGCCGCGATTTCGATCTGCGGCATGAAATCACAAAGCTTTGAAGTCTTCACGGAATCACTCACGTGACTCCTAAGTAAAATAGCAAAATTAAACGGGAACTTACCAGTTTGAAGTTTGATCTTGATTTTATGAGGAGTTACATTGGTGGTTACGTGCCCGCCACGCCCAACCCTCTCTCAGAAAAGATCATCTGGTAGTTCTGGAGTCACGCATCTTACTATGTCACTTCGGTGTTTGTTATTTGTGATTTCACACCGCTGCTTTGAAGACTGACGCGCATGCGGCCTGAAGGGTCTGTTTCTCGTAATCACCAACGTAACTCCTCATGAAATCAAGATCAAACTTCAAACTGGTAAGTTCTCGTGTAATCTTACTATTCAAGGAAAAATTAGTAAGACTTACTACTGAAAATATTACGATGGTGAAGGTGGAGCCACGCATTATCCCTTCTACCAATCGGGGTTGTAAGGAGAACCTGATTATGGCCATCCCACCAGACATCCATCGCCTTTCTTACCTAATTCTTTACCATAACAAAATCGCCAGGTTCAACCTTAGATGGAGTAGCTAAAGGTGGTAGTTCAATAATCTGGAATTCAAATCCCTCATTACTCTGGTCAAGGATAACACATAATCAATCATTTCAACTGTCATATGATGAAAATTAACTACATTGGGGGTACTTTCATTCCATGGGGTTCGATGTGGACGACCATACACGATTTCTGCCGGACTCAATCGTGCTCTTCCTGCCGGTACAGTGCGTACCTGGAATAATGCTACGGAAGTAATTTAAACCAGCAAGCCCCTGTTTCAGATTTCAAGATTGGTTTTTAATGTCTGATCAGCTCGTAGGATAAGACCAGCAGCTTGCTATCGACAGGCACAGTGTAACTGTTGCTGGATGCCCCTTTGTTCATATCATTCTTGATTTACTTGTCCTACAAAATGAGGACCATTATCTGAACTTAGCCGAATAGGAATCCCATATCTAGGAATAATCGCTCTCATGAGTACTCTAACAACTGTAGAGGCTTTGTTGTCCAGTTTAAGATAGGCATCAATCCACTTGCTACATAACTCTACAATTACAAATACATATTTGTATCGCTGACATCTCTGCAACTCAATGTGGTCCATCTGGAGGGTTCCAAAGGGGCTTATGGGTAAGAGTGTTCTCCCACTTCCACATTTCATAGCTTTTCAAAGGGACCTATGGGTCAGGGCGTTTTCCCACTTCCACAGCTCACGCCTTTCCCGGGATTATGTTGCTGACAGATCAGGCAACGGCTGCTAATCCTCTGCGCCAGTGTTTGCAAACTCGGATGTCACCAGGTAGCCAATAGTGTATCGCCGGTGCTTAACACCACAGCGAGTTGCAAAGTTTACACATTCAATAACCCACATTGCAAGTTCATCGGACATACATATCTGTCCTGCCGGGGTAACCCACAATCTTGATATACAATCAAGTATGCAACCAAGTTGCTTCCCCAATTTTACATCTTTATCAGGAGCGTCCTCCTGTAACCTAATAATGTCTTGGACATTGGCTTTTCCGAGGTAGACTAACCTTTATTTACACGTTCATTCTGCCTCATCGTTTTAGGTGCAACCACTCTGCGCTCCCGGGACATCTCGTTAGCATTTTGGTCAGCACGACGATTTCCCATATCTATTGGGATTTGGCCCTTAGTATTTGCACTACATTTCATTACTGAAATTTGTTTCGGCAATATTAATGCTTGTAACATATCTGACACTAATTTCTGGTGGGATATCTGTGTTCCCGCGGAAGTTAAGAATCCTCATTTTCTCCACAACTGGCCCAAGTCATGGACCACTCCAGGCGCATTTCTGGAGTCAGTGTAAACATTTATTCTAGAATTCTTCCCTACGATATGATTAAGGCAAACAGTTCCGCTTGTTGGACAGATAATGGTCTTTCGAAGGCAGCTGCCTCTATACTATTCCCATTCTGATTCACAATAGCATGTCCAGGAAGACTTTGACTTATGGGTCCGATAGATGCACTTACATCCACGTATAATGTTAAGTCAGGGTCTGCCATACGTTTCCCCCTTACCCCCACCTCCGCACACAACCCCCCTCACACGACATACCGACAAACATTAAAATACACATTTGGGCATACTAAAAAAACAAAAAATAGAAAATGACTAACGCTGCTGGCAGGGCAGCCGTCTCGCAGCGCGCCCACCAATCTATGAGTACATCCCCAGTGTTTTACTCCATCGGTACTGCCCCACATTATATCAGTGCAACAACACAGCAGTGACCATTTAGCTTAATTCAGTAAAACCAGTTACCTTTAAATGGTATCTTCCTGTAGTTATGTGGGTTGGATTTATACCTAGTCTGAAGCTTGTTTGCGGCTTGAATTCTCGCGCAGATTGGCTAGTAGTTTTAGTTTTGAAGATGCATGGTGGAGAGGTCACAGCTTTCGATCATGCACGTGTTTGTCTACGAGTAAGATCAAAATGTACTTGTACAAGAAGAGGTTTGGATGAATATCTTATCGTTTTATCACTACAATAAAGAAACTATTAATCAAGAGACTCTGTTTGGAAGATTTCACTTTCGACGGCATTGAATGTCTCGGGGAGAGCTCGTGAGTGCGTATCTATTATCTCCCGAACCCCTATCTAGTGAATAAAGATAAGAATCCTTCAAACAATACGAACATCGGTCACAATCAGTACTACCCCAGATTATGTCACTCCATCAGATCAACCCACAGTGAGTTACTCTATCAGTACTGCCTCACAGTATGTCACTCCATCAGTACTGCCCCAGATTATGTCACTCCATCAGTACTGCCTCACAGTGTGTCACTCCATCAGTACTACCCCAGATGATGTCAGTCCATCAGTACTGCCTCACAGTGTGTCACTCCATCAGAACTGCATCACAGTGTGTCACTCCATCAGTACTGCCTCACAGTATGTCACTCCATCAGTACTACCACAGATTATGTCACTCCATCAGAACTACCCATAATGTGTTAGTCTATCAGTACTACCTCACAGTGTGCCACTCCATCAGTACTACCCCAGATTACGTCACTCCATCAGAACTACCCACAGTGTGTCACTCCATCAGTACTGCCTCACAGTGTGTTATTCTATCAATACTGCCTCACAGTGTGTCACTCTATCAGTACTGCCTCACAGTGTGTCGCTCCATCAGTATAACCCCAGATTATGTCACTCCATCAGTACTACCCCAGATTATGTCACTCCATCAGAACCACCCACAGTGTGTTACTCTATCAGTACTGCCCCACAGTGTGTCACTCCATCAGTACTACCCCAGATTATGTCACTCCATCAGTACTGCCTCACAGTGTGTCACTCCATCAGTACCAGGGCGAAGTCTGTCACCCCTCCATGACTACACTAACGTGTGTCACTCCATTAGTGCTACCATACATTTTGTCACCTCATTAGTACTACTCCACAGCGTGACACTACGTGAGTACAACCCCACAACGTGCCACTCCATCAGTCATTCACCATAATGTGTCACTCAATTAGTTCTTCCCCACAGAGTGTCCCTCCATTAATTCTCCCCTCAGTGGGTCATTCCATCAATATTATCCGCAGTGTGCCATTCCATCTGTACTGCTACAGATTGTATTACTTCATCAGTACTACCCCACCCCGTGAATGAGACCAAAATGCTACCCCAGAGTGCCACTCCATCAGTACTTCACCAAAGTGTGTCACTCCATCACAGTCACAGTGTCCGTCCATCAGTACTATGCCACAGTGTCACCCCGTCAGTCCTATCCCACAGTATGCCACTACATCAGTACTTACACACAGTGCACCACTCGATCAGTATTACCCCACAGTATTACCCCACATTATTACCCCACTCCATCGGTAGTACTCCACAAAGTGAGACTACATCAGTACTACCTCACTGTGTTAGTACATCAGTGCTAGCCCACAGTGTGTCAATCCTTCGTTACCAACGCACAGTGTGTCACTCCATCAGTACTATCCCACAGTGTGTCACTTAATCAGCACTGCCTCACGGCGCATCAATCCATAATTACCACCCTCTGAATGCCATTACGTCAGTACTATCCCAGAATATGTCACTCCATCAGTATTACCTCACAGTGAGTCACTCCATCAGTACCATCCCACAGAGTGGTACACCATCAGAACCAAGCCACTCCATCAGAAATACCCCACTGTGTGCGACCCCTTCAGCACTACTCCACAGTGTGTAACTCCATCAATAATATTCCACAGTGTGTCACTCCATCAGTTATGCTCTATTGATTGTTATTCTATCACAACCACCACACAATGTTTTCACATCAGCACTACCTGACAGTTTATCATTGCAGCAGTATTATCCCACAGTATGTCACTCGATCACTACTACCCCAAAGTGTCTCCCTCCATCAGAACTACAGAATATGTCATACATCAGTACTAGCCCACAGTGTGTCGCCCCATCAATACTGCTCCACATGGTGTTGCTCCATCAGCACTACACCAAACTATGCCACTCCATCAGGACAATGACAGAGCGTGGTGTCCTGGGACTCCTCCATTGTCAGAGTGAGACCCAGCGCGTATTGGAGGAACAGCACCTCATATTTCGCTTGCATACCTAACGCCCCAGCGGTATGAACATTGACTTCAAGTAGCCCTTGCTTCCAACGTTTCTCCACTTCCTCTTCCCAGTTTTCCCACCAGTCTTACTATCTCCGACTACGTTGTGTCTCTGTTCCGCCCAATCCTGTGACATTAGTCTGAAGAGGATCTCGCCCCGAAATGTCGCCCATTCCTTCTCTCCAGTGATGCTGCCTGTCCCGCTGATTTACTCCAGCATTTTGTGTATGTTTATGCTAGATGAGTGCCACTCCATTTTTTGTAATCATACATGTTATCAGTTCATCAGTACCACATTTGTACCACTCCAAAATATGTCACTCCATCAGTAATGCACCATAGTGTGTCACTCCATCTGTATCATTCCACGGTGTGTCACACCATCAATGCTCCACCTCGGTGGGTCACTCCATCAATACAGCCCCACAGTGTGTTATTGCATTTGTACTACCACACAGTGTATTACTATATCAGTACTACCCCACCCCGTCTGTTACTTCAAATATACTATCCCAGAGTGTCACTCCATCAATACATCCCCAAAGTGTCACACCATCAGTACTACTGCTCAGTGTCATTCCATCAGTACTAGCCCACAGTGTTTCCCTCCATCAGCAGTGCCATAGAACGTATCACTACATCAGTGCGACCCCATAGAGAATCACTGCATTAATGTGGCGCACCTAAGACGGTGTGCCCACCTTGATTTAATTTATTTGATGGTGCATTTGCAATTTATAATGTGCAGCAGTGAGGGGGAACTTCTGTGTCACTCCAGTTGCTGCGGGGACTGGAAACAGCAGGGCACATCCCCCCATCTCGGCAGAAGCAATCTGGGGATGAATAAAGACGCACTGTGTCCTCATTTGCTATCTGCTTTTATACAGGTCGGTAGACTGTCATGACCACACAAATATGCACTTTTGGGGTTTGAATATGGTTGGGTGAAGTTGCTGTGTTATTTGGGGTGTTAAGAATGTTGGAGTTAGTGGGTTACTGGTTGTTAATGTTTGTGTGTGTGCTGTGTTGGAAGATATAATAACGTGTAGCATGGGCATATTTCTTATTAGGTCATTCTATAACCTGTGGTGGTTACAGACGTTGTAATGAGGATATGGCATAGGAAAAAGGCCAAATGTCAACTTTTAGCATGTTGCTGGAAATGTGCAGTGAAGGTTAATTAAGTGCCTAATAATATATATTGAAGTGTAAAATCAAAAATACAAGTGTGTAAATCGCACAGAGAGTGTATTAAGTACAAGGGAAACATAGGAAAGAACGGGCTGTGAGTGAAACTGTAACAAAATGGGTGTGTTAGGGAGAGACAAAATGGATGACTGAACCTATGACAAGAGCAATGTTTTGTGTTTACATGATTATTGAATAAAACAACCAGTAGAAGCAATCTGGGGATGAATTAAGACGCACTGTGTCCTCATTTGCTATCTCACACCTGTTTTTATACAGGTTATCTATCTGCTTTACGGTGCCCAACCATGGGACCCGTAACATTAACACTGCCCTAGAATATATGATTACACATGTGTCCTATATCAGTACGACAACACAATATGTCATTTCATCAGGATTTCCTGACCAAGTGTGTCAATCCATAGGTACTAGCACAAAGTGTCATTATTTCAGTGCGACCCCACAGCGTGTCATTACATCAGTACTAGCCGCAATGTGTCACTGCATCACGACGACCCCACAGTGTGGCATTCCAATATAACTACCCCACAGTGTGTCCCTCCATCGGTACTATTTCACAGTATCATCCCAGCAGTGTTACCCCAGAGTGTCACTTCCATCAGTCCTACCCACAGAATGTCAGTCCATCTGTACTACCCCACATTGTGTCAGTCCATCGGCACAACCCAACATTTGTCACATTAATTAATCAATGAATGAATACGTTTCGTAGCCAAGTATTCACATACAAGGTATTTGCATTGATGCTCCGCCCACAAGTGACAACATGACATACAGTAACAGTTACAAATGACAGATAAAACACTAAATATTACAAATAAAACACCATTGATCAAACATGTGAATCAATCAAATTACCAGAGCAAAAGCAGGCTACAGATTTTTGGTTATCATCATCAGTACTACCCATATTTTATCCCTCCATCAGTCCCACCAGAGTGTGTCCCTCCATCAGTACCACCACAGTGTGTCCCTCCATCAGTACCACCACAGTGTGTCCCTCCATCAGTATCACCACAGTGTGTCACTCCATCAGTACCACCACAGTGTCCCTCCATCAGTACCACCACAGTGTCCCTCCATCAGTACCACCACAGTGTGCCACTGCGTCAGTTCTGCCCCATTTTAGTCCCTCCATCAGTACTATCCCACTGTGAGTCACTCCATCAGTGGACGGAGAGATGGCAGCCCAGAGAGGTGGAATAGAGAGCGTAGGAGAGAGACTAACAGTTCAGAGAGAGTGACATCAGTAAGGATGGAGGGAGAGAGAAAGAGAGGAGGGAGAGTTGCTGCATCATTCGGCGTTTTTTTTTCGATTTAGGACAATTCTGAGGCGGCAATGTTTCTGTTCTCTGATCGTCGTGAATCTTTGGGTCGTTCCTCCTCAGAGGTGATGAAGACAGAGAATGTTATTGTCCCATGGTATAGTCAGATCTATTCCAGGCAAGCAGGGAGCGAATGTTTCCCGGGGTCAGTCAGGGGGAGTGTGGGGTTGAGGCCACAATCAGTGAAACCGCGATCATATTGAGTGGTGAAGCAGCGTGGAGGGGAGGGGGCATTTTAGTCCGAGGTGATCTGTTGAACTAATTCCTCAACCTGTGGATAAAGGTTGTCCAGTCCAGTCCACCTGGGCACCAGAAGACCTGAGAGGGTCTCTGGAATTTGGCATTGCCTTGCTGAGTGAAACGGATTGAAATCAGACAAACAACATGAGGTGGAGAGTTGGATCTGATGGAGTTTGAAACAAACCCTTTGCTGGAACAATGCCGCCGCTCCCAATTCCATGACTCAGTATCTATCGCCGCAATTCCCAGTCTTTGGAGTTTCTCAATCAATTCCCTGAATAAATCACAACCTGTCTGTCTCAGTAGGTATTTCACTCGGCTGATCTCATCTGTTTGTGAATCATTTCTAAATCTCTATTTTTAAACTCTGTTGATACTTCACTGTCCCGGTGGAGACGGAAAATGGTATAAAATCTCCAGGAATGTTGTGTCCGAGCATTTCATTCCGAGACATTACCGGTAGCTGACGGGGACACGTCGCTGGGCAGAGAAAATGGGGCACAGTGAAACACTGGAGCAATATTACAGTGTGGAGAAAATCCTGTACGTGATCATTGCTGCCGTTGGAGTCCCTGGTAAGTGTGCAGAACAATTCATGTTTTATAACTCCATCCGTGTGTTAACTGGTGTTGACCTGATTCTCATCATGTTACAAGTTCCCAACTGATGATCCTTGTACAAGAATATGTGAAGAATATCAATCTTCTCAGTGAAATATTTGTGAATTAACGCTGCTGTGATTTGTCTTATTTTCAGACAGCTGAAACGAACCCTCTTTTTCTCTCACCGCTGCTGCCGGGAGCCACTAGAATGTTGTTCTTGCCTGCAGTGGCACCTTGCCCAGAGTTGTCCCAGTGCTCGGGACAGGCAGGCAGGCAGCTCTCCGGGACGGTGTGACTGGAGAGAGGGGTTCACATTGTGAAGTTCACTGTGTGTGAGTTATTGATCAGAGTGAACAGCCGCTCCTGTGGACACCGTGTCTCACTGTGGATTCTGTCTGTCACAGTCGAATTCCACCCACAGCTTGTTGGCCAATAATTTGATCCATCTCCTGAACCAGTGGCCGCGGATCTACCGGCGTGTGTGCGTGTGTGTGCGTGTGCGTGTGCGTGTGCGTGTGCGTGTGTGTGTGTGTGTGTGTGTGTGTGTGTGTGTGT
Organism: Okamejei kenojei; assembly: GCA_035221665.1. Classification (NCBI taxonomy): domain Eukaryota; kingdom Metazoa; phylum Chordata; class Chondrichthyes; order Rajiformes; family Rajidae; genus Okamejei; species Okamejei kenojei. Next base: position 198,774 of record CM069174.1, read on the forward strand.
GTTGTTACTGAACTGAACTCACTGTGGAATGAATCCATTAACGGATCCACTCTGCTGCCAGATTCCATGTTGTCCCTGCCATCTGGAAGCCTCCTCGTCCCCATCAGATTCCGAGTTCCCAGAGCCCTGGTTAAACGAGGTCGGCCGCTCACGGCTAAGTCTGTGAAAGCGGCCCCATCAGAGACTTTGAGCAGCAGCAGGTTTCACTATAGAAAGGACCATTGCGCCTATTTTAGCGGGTGGGTGGCTGCACGTTCCCTCCACGCCCTTTACCCCACCCACCCGTCGCCTTATCTCTCTCCCCTGAAGCAGGCAGGCAGGTCGGGGACAGTCGGAGCCGACTCTGACATTGTTAAACTTGCAGCTGCCACGCACCGACTCCAACACTCCTGATCTTGAGCGGAAAGTTTAGCCGGTATTCAACCCCGGAGACCGTGTTGAGTAAATGCTCAGTGTCCGTCCCCTTGTCTTTCCGCAGTGAATTTAGTGGCTATTGTAATCCTGTCCCGGGGAAAGTGCGGCCTCTCCACCTGCACCACTCGCTACCTGGTGGCCATGGCAGCGGCCGATCTACTGGCCGTCATCACCGAGGTAATTTTGCGTCGGCTCCGATATCATTACTTTTATTGGAGTTTCCTGTCCAACACCCCTGTGTGCCGTGTTCACGAAGTACTGAAGTATGGAGCCACAGAATGTTCTGTCTGGTTCACCGTCACTTTCACCTTCGATCGCTTTGTCGCCATTTGTTGCCAGAAACTGAAAACTAAATATTGCACCGGGAAAACTGCGGCTGTGGTTCTGGCAACAGCCGGCATTCTGCTCTGTCTGAAAAACATTCCCCGCTACTTCACACGGGAACCCGGGAGAATCATCGACAATGTCCCGTGGGGCTGTGTCGTGGTGGACAGTTATTACACTGACCCCGTGTGGGTGGCATTTGACTGGATCGACACGGTTTTAACTCCGTTCCTCCCTTTCGCTGTAATCCTGCTGCTCAACGCTCTGACAGTCCGCCACATTTTAGTGGCCAGTCGGGTCCGTCAGGGGCTGAGGGGTGAGAGCAAGGGGGGAAACCGCAGTGACCCGGAGATGGAGAGCAGGAGGAGGTCTGTGGTTTTACTCTTCACCATCTCCGGCAGCTTCATCCTCCTGTGGCTGACGCTGGTTGTAAACCTCGTCCATTATCAGATCACAGGAAATGGAAATGATCTAAATGATGCCCAATGGATCTTTAGCAGCGTCGGCGCTTTGCTGAGGAATGTCAGCTGCTGCACCAACACATTTATTTACGCAGTGACCCAGTCCAAGTTCAGGGAGCAGGTGAAGGGCGCGGTGAAATATCCGCTCACCTCAGTGCTTCGGCTCATTTATAAATCCCCGCCCTGAGCACATCCATCCCTGAGGTGGCCGCAGCCTGTCCGCTCCGGGCTCCGGCTCCTCACATTCACCGCCGGAGACATGAGGGAGGGAGGGAGGGAGGACCTGGCCAAAGTTGACTGGAAAGATGCACTAGCATAGATGAGAGAGAGTGGATCAACAATGGCAGCTATTTCTGGTAATAATACAGAAGGTGCAGGATCATTTCATTCCAAAGAGGTAGAAATATTCCAAGGGGAGTGAGTAAGGGGCGACCATCGCTGAAAGGGGCGTCAGGGACAGAATAAACATTAAAGCGAAGATATACAACGTAGCAAAGAGTCATGTGTAAAGAACAACAGAAGATAACCAAAATTACAACACGGGGAGAAATAATGAGGTACAAGGAGAGAGAGAGAAATGGGGAGAAAGAAAGAGGGGAGAGATAGTGGAGGAGGTAGAGAGAGAGGATAGAGAGGGAGGGGAGAGGGAGAGGGAGAGAGATAGCAGAGAGAGAGAAAGAGGGGAGAGGGGGTGGGAGAGAGAGAGAGGGAGAGAGAGAGAGGGTAGAGGGGGGGAGAGTGGGGGAGGGGGACGAGAGAGAGGAAATGGGGAGAGACAGACAGGGAGAGAGAGAGACGAGAAGAGAGAGGGGAGATGGGGAGAGAGAGGGAGGTAGGGGGCGAGAGTGGAGGTAGAGAGAGGCAGGGAGAGGGGGAGAGAGAGAGGGTGAGAGATAAATGGGGAGAGAGAGACGAGGATAGAGAGAGGGGGATCGGGGAGTAAGAGGGGGAGAGAGGGAGAGATAAGGAGAGAGAGAGAGAGAGAGGGGAGAGATGGTACAGAGAGAGGGAGACGGGGGTACAGAGGGGGGAGAAAAGGACAGATGGGAGAGATATGGGTGGAGAGAGGGAGGGATGGGCAGTGTGAGCGGAGGGAGAGAGAGGGGGAGAGAGGGAGGGGGGTAGAGAGAATGGGAGAAATAAAGGGTGGAGAGAGAGAGGGGGAGATGGGAGGGAGAGAGAGAGAGAGAGGGACGGAAGAGAGGGCGAGAGAGGGAGGGAGAGAAAGATGGGGAGGGGAGAGAGAGAGGGGGGGTGCAGAGAGGGGGAGAGAGAGGGGGGCGAGGGGGAGAAATATAGAGACCGGAGGGGGGAAAGAGAGGAATATTGGGATTGAGAGGGGGGGAGGGAGGAGAAAGAGAGGGTGCAGGGAAAATGGGAGGGAGGGAGGAGAGAGAGAGAGAGAGGGGGAGAGAAGGGGGAAGAAAAGGCGGTTGAGGGAGGGGGATTGAGAGGGTGAGAGTGGTTGAGAGAAGGGGGAGAGAGGGGACGTGAGCGAAAGGGGAGAGAGAGGGGAGAGAGAGGGTAGAGTAAGAGAGCGGGAGAGAGAGAGGGGAGAGAGAGAGGGTGGAGAAAGAGAGTGGGGGAGAGAGAGGAGCAGAGATAATGGGAGAGAAAGCGGAAGAGAGAAAAAGACAGGAGAGAGAGAGAGAAGAGAGAGGGTGGGGGGAGAGAAAGCGGGAGAGAGAAGGTGGAGAGACAATAGACAATAGAGGAAGAGAGAGGGAGAGACTGAAGAGAGTGGGAGAGGAGGGGGGGGGGAGGGGGTAGAGTGAGATGAAGAGGGTGAGAGAGTGAGGGTGAAAGAGAATATGGCGGGACAGAGGGGAAGAGAGAGGGGGCGAGAGAGACGGAGAGATAGAGATAGCCAGAGATTGGAAGAGACGAGGGGGGAGAGATGGGGATGGAGGGAGGGGAAAGGGGGAGAGAGGGGAGAGGGAGAGAGATAGCGGAGAGAGAGAGAGAGAGATGAGAGGGAGAGAGCGGGGTGGAAAGAGAGGGGTAGAGAGAAAGGGGTAGAGAGAGAGGGGTGGAGAGAGACGAGTAGAGAGAGAGGGTAGAGAGAGGAGGGTGAGATAGGGGAGAGGAGGAGAGAGGGAGACAGAGAGAGAGCGGAGAGTGAGGGGTGATGCGAGGGAGAGGAAGGGAGGAGGAGAGAGAGAGGGGCACCTCAGTGAAACGTCACAATAGTGAAAGGCCTGGATAGAGTGGATGTGGAGAGGATGTTTCCACTAGTGGGAGAGTCTAGGACCAGAGGGCACAGCCCCAGAATTAAAGGACGTTCCTTTAGGAAGGAGATAAGGAGGATCTCTTTAGGCCATCATGCCATTCGCTTTCTTCACTGCCTGCTGTACCTGCATGCTTACTTTCAGTGACTGATGAACAAGGACATCCCGATCTCGTTGTACTCCCCTTTTCCCAACTTGACATCATTCAGATAATAATCTGCCTTCCTGTTCTTGCCACCCAATTTCCAGAAGGCTTGCATACACAAACAAGGCCGTAATGGCGAGGCTCTACAAGACGCTGGTCAGGCCGTATTTGGAGTCTTGTCGAGCAGTTCTGGGCCCCGTATCTGAGGGAGGATGTGCTGGCTCTGGAGAGGGTCCAGAGGAGGTTTACCAGAACGATCCCAGGAATGAGTGGGTTAACGTACGTTGACCGTTTGTCGGCACTGAGCCTGTACTCGCTGGAGTTTAGAAGAACGGTTGGGGGGGGAACTCATTCAAACTTCACTAAATAGTGAAGGCCTGGATGGAGTGGATGTGGAGAGGATGTTTCTAATAGTGGGATAGTCTAGGACCAGAGGGAACAGCCTCAGAAATTAAGGATCTTCCTTTAGGAAGGAGATTAGGTGGAATTTCTTTAGCTAGAGGGCGGGGAAGAGAGTACGAAAGAAAGCAGGAACGGGGTGGTGATTATGGATGATCAGCCATGATCATTTTGCATGGTTGTGCAGGCTGGAAGGGCCGAATGGCCTACTCCTGCACATATTTCCTATGTTTCTATGCCACCTTGTTGTCTGTACTCCAGAGATGGGTTTAGGGCCGGGAGATGGTCACTGCTGGAGACCGGCTGCGTTGATGAGCAAACTGTAATGGATCAAGGCTGGCTGGGATACTGGAGTTAATATGCGCCAACAACAAATCACTTAATGATGGTGGGTGTCAGAGCCACTGCCCGGTGTTTATTACGGCACATACCTTACTTGTGAATGGTAGTTTAAATCATGCTCCTCGTGAACTTGTACACTTCAATAAGGTCACACCTAATCCTCCCACTCTCCAAAGGAAAAGGCCCCAGATTATCCAACCTCTCCCTGTAGATTGTTTATATGCAACCAATAATATAGTTACCTCACTCCCATTAACCCCGCCTAGTTAACATCAATCATAACGCCTTCCCCTTCCTGGGCGCGGCAGTAGAAGAATGTAGCTAGTGCTTGAAGATGTATGTAATACCCTGTGCTATCATTAAAAGATGTTGCACACTTTAAGAGTTTGTAAAGTGTTTATTTACATGGTGTCGAAGCTGGAAGACACTTGCGTCTCCTGTCTATCGGGTTTTATTTCTTTTTTCTTGATTTGTGTTTTTTGTGCTTAATCTCTCTGGCCATGGCGTCCTCTTGCAGAAAGCCCGCGCAGCTTGTCTTTGATGCTGACATCTCTGAGCGCTGGGCCACGTTTGAATTTGATTTCACACACTTTGTCAATGTCTCACACCGCGCTGATCCTGACTCCCTTAAAGCTTCCCTCCTACTCAACCTTGTCGGACCTGATGCCATGAAGAGAGCCAGAACTTTCACCTACGCTCCAGCGGTCCTGGGCGACAACGACGAGGTGATTACTCCTGCAGAGTCTGCCAGCGACCCCGCTTGCCTGCTACGTAAGTTCAGGGAGATTTGTGACCTGCCCTCGAACCGCATTCTAGAGAGGGCACGGTTCTTTACAAGGAGACAGTTGCCGGATGAACCTGTTGAATGTTTTATTGCTGATTTGCGTCATCTCGCCCAGCGGTGCCGTTTTGGTGACATGACAGACCAGCTCATTAGAGACATTTTAGTAACTGGCATGCGTGACCAGAGGCTGCGATGTGAGCTTTTGAGGGATCCGGATCAAACGTTGGAAAAAGCCATGCATGCCTGCAGATTGTCTGAGGTCGCTGTTTTGCCAGATGACCACCGGGACTCGGGCAATAAATCTGTCAACCTGGCTGGGTTTAGGAGCCCACAGCCTCGGATGGGAAACAATGTTTTTCTGCCGCGTGCCAACCCTGGTCCTGGTGAAGTGCCCCAAAAAAGGTGCCCAAACTGTAACTACATGCACCATAGACTGTCGACGTTTCCCGCCTTTGGTAAGGCCTGTAACTTCTGTAAAAAGCTCAATCATTTCTCTGCCTCCTGTCGCTTATTCCGTTCCCCTGGGAGACAGGCACAAACCTCCAGACCCAGTCTAAACATGCTGAGACAATCTGATATCCGTTACGACTCACAGCCCAACCTAGCTGAATCCTATGATGCAGATCCAATTAATCCACCCGAGGACTCGCATGTGTTTACCCTCCTACAGACACCCGCCCACCGCACTGATCCCTCCGTATCTGTGACTGTCAATGATGTAACCTTCCTTGCAAAGTTAGACACAGGTGCGAAGGTCAACGTTTTGTCCATGAATCTTTTCAACAAGATAAGGAATAATGAGCCCCTGGTTGCTGACGATGCTACCCTGCACACCTATGGTGGAGAGATTCTAAGGCCTGCGGGGAGGGCCACTTTAACTTGCGTGCTGCAAAAGGCCACAAGAAACCTGGTTTTCTATGTTTTGAACTCTGACTGTGTAACCCTGTTGGGCAACCGTGCGTGCCAGGATCTTGGCCTGGTGTCCTTCGACCGCACGGTCCACAAAGTGCAACTGTCATTTAACCCGGTTGCAGAATACCAGGACCTGTTCGACGATGACCTGGGGAAGTTACCACTGACATACCATATTTCCATTGACCCAAATATACAACCCGTGGTCCGCGCACCTCACAGGGTGTCTCACGCCATGAAAGACAGGGTCGAGGCGATGCTCAACAAGATGGTCGAAAAGGGGGTGCTAGAAGCAGTTAGCGAACCCACCGATTGGGTCTCCACCATGGTTGCCACGATTAAGAAAGACAAGAACGAGATACGTGTGTGTATCAACCCGAAGGACCTTGCCATCAGGCGACCACACTACCCCATGCGGTCTGTTGAGGATGTGACGGCTAAGGTCGGGCAAGCCACCGTCTTTTCGGTCCTAGACGCTAAGAACTCGTTTTGGCAGATCCCGTTGGACAAAGCGTCTTCTGACCTGACGACCTTCGCCACACCGTTCGGCAGATTCAAGTTCCTGCGAATGCCATTCGGCATCAATTCTGCTAGCGAGGTGTTCCAGCGAACGATGGAGCAGATATTCTCGGACCTGCCATGTGCCATCATCGTGGATGATATCCTGGTTTATGGGAAGGACATTGCCGAGCACGACCTGAACCTCCGCCGCGTCCTGGATCGGGCGCGACAGGTGAACCTGAAGCTGAATCCCAAGAAGTGCCGGTTTCGTGTCTCAGAGGCCACATATGTTGGACATGTTTTCACCTCTAACGGACTAAAACCCGACCCCTTGAAGGCAGCTGCCATCTCCGAGATGGCAGCCCCCACTGACGTGCCAGGTCTGCAACGATTCTTGGGCATGGTGAACTACCTTGGAAAGTTTGTACCAAACCTCAGTGAGCTGAGTGCTCCCCTGCGGCAGCTGACAAAAAAGGATATCGCCTGGGTCTGGCTCCCACATCACCAGCAGGCCTTTGACTGCCTCAAGTCGAAACTGATTAGCACTCCGACGTTGCGGTTCTTCGACGTGGGTCGCCCCATCACCGTCACCTGTGACGCTTCCAAGTTCGGCCTGGGTGCGGCCTGCCTTCAGTCTGTCGATGGATTGCTACATCCTGTCTCCTATGCCTCCCGCACCATGACGGACACCGAGCAGCGGTACGCTCAGATCGAGAAAGAGCTGCTCGCGGTGGTGTTCGCCTGCTCCAAGTTCAGAGACTTCCTGTTCGGCAGCAGATTTACGGTCGAAACCGACCACCGGCCACTGGTGACAATCCTTAACAAGCCGATTCACGCTGCCCCTGCCAGGCTGCAGCGTATGATGCTGCAGCTCCAGCATTTCGACTTTGATATAATCTACAAGAAGGGCACCGAGATGCACATTGCGGACACCCTATCGCGTGCCCCGCGGACCTCCTGCGCTCACCACCCCTACGAAACAGGGGACTTGCTCGTACTGGGCGTTAACTTTATTCCCACCAAGCAGCTACAGGTTTTGGCCGAGCACACCGCTGCCGATCCGGTTTTGCAGCGGCTTGCCTCTGTGATTAAAGCAGGGTGGCCAACAAAGCGCTCCGCTGCGCCGTCTGAAACACAGCCTTTCTTCCTGGTCCGCGACGAACTGGTGCTCCAGGATGGCGTTATCGTCAAGGGACATAAAGTTGTAGTCCCGTCCTCCCTGTTTGACTTTTACTTTTGTGCAGCCCATAGCGGACACCCTGGGGTCGATGCAACACTCACCCACGCTCAGTGCCAATTCTACTGGCCTGGAATGGCCAAATATACCCGAGACCGAGTTTCTGCCTGCTCCACGTGCAACAGTCTTGCTCCACACCAGCAGCAACAGCCCCTGCTGCAACAGCCCGCCCCTGCCTTGGCCTGGTCCTCGCTGGCTGCCGACATATTCGAGTGGCGTGGTAACCACTACCTTGTCCTGGTCGACTCGTACTCCAACTGGTTCGAAGTGGATTTGCTGACATCCCTCACGTCGGAGATGGTGATCCGAAAGCTGCGGAAACACTTCTCCACTTTTGGGACCCCTGTCAGGCTGCAGACTGACAACGGCAGGCAGTTTACAAGCCGAGAATTCAAAAGTTTTGCCGACAAGTGGAACTTCGTGCATTTCACCAGCAGCCCAGAGTACCCACAGAGCAACGGCCTTGCAGAACGGGCCGTCCGCAGCGCCAAGCTTCTGATGGAACAGGTGCGACTATCCAACTCTGATTTGTATTTGGATCTCCTGAACCTCAGGAATGTTTCCAGGGATCCGGCCATGGGGTCACCTGCTCAGCGTCTGATGTCCAGAACTACCAGATCTACCATCCCGATTGCCCAGCGCCAGCTGAAACCTCGGGTGCTGGAGCCCGCCTCCGTGCAGAGGCGAATTCAAGAGAAACATGACAGCCAGCGGCGTTCCCACGATCGGTCGTGCAGACCACTCGATCCTCTGTTGCCTGGACAGGTTGTTCGGTTGCAGACCGCCAGTGGTCACTACCGTCTGGCCACCGTGGTTGGGGTGGCCGACTCACCTCGTTCGTATCTGGTCGACTGTGAGGGTACCATCTACCGAAGAAGCCGACAACACCTGCTTGCCGTTAATGAGCCAAAGCCGCAGCCCCCGGGGCCCTATGCCCCGCCACTCTCCTACCAGCAGCCGGCTGCCGTCCCGGCTGGTGTTCCCTGCATGCCTCGGTCCCCGTCGCGGGCGCCTGGTTCCCCTCTGCGCGGGTCCCCTGTTGCCGGTCGCGGTTCCCCCTCTCCTGTTTCTCCCACCCCAATGCCCTTCCCTGGTTCCCCAGCTGCCTCGCGTCCTCCTGTTTCTTCTGCTCCTTCGGGGGAAGGGGGAGACATCCGTACGCGCTCGGGCCGGATCAACAAGCCACCTGTTCGCTACGGCGATTTTGTTTAATTCTGCTGTTTAATTCTGTTGTCGTGACAACAATCTGTTTTTTGACTTTCTAAGGGGAAGGATGTAGATGGTTTATATGCAACCAATAATATAGTTACCTCACTCCCATTAACCCCGCCTAGTTAACATCAATCATAACGCCTTCCCCTTCCTGGGCGGCAGTAGAAGAATGTAGCTAGTGCTTGAAGATGTATGTAATACCCTGTGCTATCATTAAAAGATGTTGCACACTTTAAGAGTTTGTAAAGTGTTTATTTACACTCCCCATGTCACGTCTGCCAGCCCAGGTAACATTACTGGTGAATCTCATTTGTAGCCTTTCCAATACAATGACATCCTTCCTGTGGCTTGGTGACCAGAGTTGTGCACAGTACTCCAAGTGTGGTCTTACCAACGAGATGTACAGATGTATCACGATGCCACAACCTTTGTGCTCAGTCCGCTTGCCCATGAAGGCAAGTGTCTTCTTCACCACCCTGTCCACCTGACTCAACACTTGAAGGGAACCTTGCATAGAGTCACACAGCACGGAAATAGACCCTTCAGCCCAACTAGCCGATTCTGACCAAGATGCCCCATCTACACTAGTCCTACCTGCCCGTGTTTGGCCCATGTCCCTCTCATACTCTCCTGTTCGTATCTTTGTCCAAATGTACTTCAACTGTTCATATGGTACTTGCCTTAACTCCCTCCTGTGGCAGCATGTATTCTACCCACCACCCTCTGTCTGGTGGAGAAACCGGAGCACCCGGAGAAAACCCACACAGTCACGGGAAGATCATACAAAATTCCACATAGACAGCACCCGAAGAGTGGATGGAACCGGGGGTCAATGTGTAGTAATGGTAAACTACACCCTCAATAGAGATATCTATCGTTATTGGAATTATATTTATGAACAATGTACTATGAACATGTGCACCCGGATTCTGTCTGACGCAAACATATCGAGCGGTGTCCTTTAAAACTGGAACAGTAACCCGGAGATACAAGAACTACAGATGCTGGTTCACAATAAAGACACAGAGTGCTGGTGTATCTCAGCGCGTCAGGTAGCATCTCTGGAGAACATGGATATGTGGTGTTTGGTTGGGACCCTTCTTCAAACTGATTGTGTTGGGGGGGGATGAGATAGGTGGAGAGAGGGTCAGGACAAACCTTGGTGTGTGGTGGGTGGATAGAGATGAAGGGGGTGTGGTTGATAAGCAGATGCTTAATGGTCAATGGGCATGGAGTCATACAGAATGGAAACAGGCCCTACAACCCAACGCCCACTCCAAACTACATGCTCCATCTACAGTATATCAACTGGCCCATGTCCCTCTACACCTATCCTATCCATGTACCTGCACAGATATATCTCATGTAGTATGATAGCACCTGCCTCAACTACCACCTCTAGCAGTTTGTTGCATATACACAACGCCCTTTGTGTAAATAGTCACTCCTCATGCTCCTATTAAATATTTTCCCCCTCACCTGATACCCATGTCCCTGGTTCTTGATTTCCCTAATCTGGGCAATAGACTGTGTATTTACCTGATCTATTCCTCTCATGATGTTCTACATCTCTATTAGATCACTCCTCACCCTCCTGCGCTCCAAGGAATAAAGTCCTTGACTGCCCAATCTCCCTCTATAGCTCAGGCCCTCGTGTCCTGCCAACAGCCTCGTTAAACTTATCTGCACCATTTCCAGCTTGACAACATATTTCCTATAACACGGTGACCAACACTGAACACAATACACTAACTGTGTTCTTATCAACGTCTTATACATCTGGAACATGACCTCCCAACGTCTACACAATATTCTGATGCAGGGCAATGTGCCAAATGCCTTTTTAATCACCATATCTACCAATCATGCCACTTGCAAGGAACTATGTAACTGCACTCGTAGATCCCTCTGTTCCACAGCACTTCCAAGAGCGCGACCATTCACTGTGAATGTGCTGCCCTTATTAAACTTCATAAAATGCAACACCTCACATGTCTCTGTGTTATACTCCATCAGACATTCGTCAGCCCATCTGCCCAACCGATCAAGATCTTGCTGCAATTTCTCAAAAATATTTTCAGTATCTACAATACCTCCCAGTTTAATGTCAGCTGCAAATTTGCTGCTCATGCCTTGTACGTTCTCACCACTAGTCAGAGGCCTCCCGTCTGAAAAACAACCCTCCACCATCACCCTCTGCTTCCTTCCATGAAGCCAAGTTTCTAGCTATTCAACTATCTCTCCTTGGATCCCTTGCAATCTTACCTTCCAGAGCAGCCGACCATGTAGATGCTTGTAAAATACCTTTGCTCAAATCCACATATACAACGTCGACCGCTCTGTCATCATCAACGTTTTTGGTCACATCTTCAAGAAGCTCAATCAGGTTCGTGAGACATGATCTCCCACGTACAAATCTGTTATGACTATCCTAATCAGCCCTTGTCCATTCCAGTACATGTATATGTACTCAGTGCTGGACCTCCTGTTAGGAAATGAGGCAGGTCAGGTGACGGAGGTATGCGTTGGTGAGCACTTCGGAACCAGTGATCACAATACCATTAGTTTCAATATAATTATGGAGAGAGTCAGAACTGGACCTAGGGTGGAGATTTTTGATTGGAGCTGAAAGGCTAACTTTGAGGGAATGCGTCAGGATTTTAAAAGGAGTGATTGGGGGACACTTTGTTTCATGGGAAGGATTTAGAAGAGAAATGGAGGACATTTAAAGGGGAATTGTAAGAGTACAGAATCTTTATGTCCCTGTTAGGTTGAAAGGAAATAGTAAAAAAAATTGGAAAGAGCCATGTTTTCAAGGGAAATTGGACACTTTTTTCGAAAAAAAAAGAGAGATATCTACAATAATTATAGGAGGCATGGAGTAACTGAGGTGCTAGAGGAGTATCAAGAATGTAATAAGAATCTTAAGAAAGAAATTAGGACTGCTAAAAGAAGATATGATGTTGCTTTGGCAAGAAAGGTGAAAAAGTAAATACAAAGGGTTTCTACAGCTATATAAATAGCAAAAGGATAACGAGGGATAAAATTGGACCATTAGAGAACCAGAATGGACAGCTATCTGCAGAGCCAAAAGAGATGGGTGGAGATATTGAACAATTTATTTTCTTCGGTATTTCACCAAGGAGAAGGATTATTGAAAACTCTATGAGGTAAGGGAAAAAAAAAAAAGTAGTTTAGTAGCTATGGAAACTATGAGATTCAAAGAGGAGGAAAAGTACTGACACTTTTGAAAAATATAAAAAGTGGATAAGTCTCCAGGTCCTGAGTGATATTCCCATGGACATTGAGGGAAGTTAGTTAGTTAGAAATACAGGCTATGAAGAAATAGCTTTACAAATGTCACTAGAAACGGAATAGTGAGCGGAGATTGGCGGTGGATTGGCGTACTGCCATGTTCTTCCTTTGTGTAATGTTTTAAGGGTTCAAAGAATGAGAATTATAAGACTATTTGCGTCAGTGGTGGGAAATTAATGGAAAGGGATACAAATTAGAATTAATATTATAAGCGCTGATATTAATTATATAAGATTGGACAGGATACAGTCAACATGGATTTGTGCCCTGGAAGGTCATTGTTTTGGACAAACCTTCTTGGATTTGGGTGGGTAAAGCGGTAACTAGATGTTGTTGTCTATATGGATTTCAGTAAGGCCAAGGTTCCCCATGGATAGTTTTAGTTGGTTAAGAAGGTTCCTTTGGCGGAGTAGCAAAGATGGAGATTCTTCCTGATGGCGAGATAGGGGGATTTTTTTTGTCAGAGAGTAATGGTGGGGATGGCCTGTTTGTCAGGTTAGGAAGCCAGTGACCAAGTGGGGTGCCTCAGGGATCTGGTTGGGTCCACTGTTGTTTGTCATGTACATCTATGATCTGGATGATGGGGTGGAAAATTGGATAAGTAAGTATGCAGATGATACTAAGATAGGGTGGTATGTTGTGCGATAATGAAGTAGATTTTCAAAGTTACAGAGAGATTTGGGCCATTTGGAAAAGTGGGCTGAAAGATGGCAGATGGAGTTTAATGCTGTTAAGTGTGAAGTGCTACAATCTTGGCAGGACAAATCAAAATAGGACGTACATGTAAATGGTAGGGAATTGAGGAATGCTGGGAACAGAGGGATTATGAAATAATGTGCATAGTTCCCTGAAGGTGGAATCGCATGTAGATAGGGTGGTAAAGAAGCCTTTGGTGTGCTGGCCTTTATAAATCAGAGCATTGAATATAGGAGTAGGGAAGATAATGTTAAAATTGTACAAGGCATTGGTAAGACCAATTCTGGAGTATGGTGTACAAATTTTGGTCGTCCTAATTATAGGAAGGATGTCAACAAAATAGAGAGAGTACAGAGGAGATTTACTAGAATGGTGCAGGGTTCCAGCAACTATTGTTACAGAGAAAGGTTGATCAAGTTAGGTCTTATTCTTTTTGGAGCGCACCAGAAGGTTAAGGGGGGACTTGATTGAGGTCTTTTTTTAAATGGGTGGTTGTGGATGATTTGTGTGTGTAGTGGTTTTAATATTTTAGGATGTTTGTGGTGTTTTGATTGTTTATTATAGGAGATTTGGTTGTTAGTTCATTGAATGGTGGGTTGTTGAGGGTGTGTAGAGTTGTGGTTTGGTGTTTGGTGAGTTGTCTGTGTGGTTTACAGAGTTGAGAAATATTGATAATTTTATTTTTTATATTTATTATTAGTTAGATGACGAATTTGGTTTTTATAATTAGGATTATTCATATTATTTTAATTTAGTAATTTTAATATTGATATTTTTATAATTATTTAGCTTTTCCAGGATTAGTCCATTTTTTGATTTAATATTTTTAGGGTAAATTTCTATTTTTTTATTGGGAAATTTTATTGAAGAAAGATTTAGAAAAAGTAAATTTTAAATTTAGATTATAGTTTAGACAAAAATTTTATAATTATATTTTACAAGAAGACAATATATTATTATTTATAGGAATATATAGTATATTCATGAAATTATTTTATCTATATTAGAATTAAGAATATATTTATTTTATAGGACAGAAATTCAAACAAGAAGGGACATAGGGGTAACGTGAGGGGGAACTTCTTTACTCAGAGGGTGGTGGCTGTGTGGAAATAGCTTCCAGCAGAAGTGGTGGAGGCAGGATCGATTTTAACATTTTTAAAAGTAAAGTGGATAGGTATATGGACGTGAAGGGAATGGAGGGGTATGGTCTGAGTGCAGGCCCCCCCCCCCCACCCCCCATAGATGGGACTAGGGGAAAACAAATGGTCGGCACGGACTGGAAGGGCCAGAGGGCCTGTTTTCCCATGCTGTAATTGTTATATGGTCTCTATGGTTATATGGTTATAAGGTATATCTGATGTCTCCTTCCTGTCGTACAACTGTGCTCTATTGGGCATCACTCTCAACGACTCTATCATTTTTTACTGAGCTCATGACATAGCAAAAGCATCACCTGAGACTTGTCACAGTTCCTCTGCTGTTCCTCAGCTGGCGTCTGGGAAACCTACAGAATCCAATCAGAATGAATGCACCTTTCCTATTTAATTATCTGCCCATTTTACGAGGTATAGTGCCAAGCTTTGTTTTGCATGCTATATAATTCAGATAAGCGGTACACTGAACATAAACACAATCAAGTCAAACTGGAGTACAACAGATGGAGCAAAGTGCAAGATACAGAGTGTAGAATATATCTCCCAGAATTGTAACACATATGTTCCAATGACAAAAGTCTATGATAAACATTGGAACATTCATGTGTACAGGTACATGGATAAGACAGGTTTACAGGGATGTGGGTCACACACAGGCTGGTGAGTACGAGTGTATGGGTTACTCCAACAGAGTTACTCGAGCATTTATTTGTGTTTATCTGCGGTATAAACCAGATCTGCAGTTTCCCTCCTCACAGTGAGGATTATAAAAACTGGAGTTACTTTTTACCACCTGTCATGAGGTTCATAAGGAAATGGTAAGTAGAATGAGGCCATTCGGCCCATCAAGTCTAATCCACCATTAAACCATGGCTCATCTATCTCACCCTCTATCCCATCTTTCTCTTGGCTTCTCCCCCATAACCTCTGACACCTGTACTATTCAAGAATCCATCTGTCTCTCCCTCTGCTTTAACATTATCCACTGACTTGTCCTCCACTGCTTTCCGTGGCAAATATTTCCACAGGTTCACCACCCTCTCACTGAACAAATTCCTCAGCATCTCCTTCCTAACAAAACGTCCTTAAATTCTGAGGCCATGATCTGTTAGTCCTAGACTCCTTTATGTCTTGCCCATGGCCGCAGAAACAGAAACACTTATGTCCCCCCATCACTATCGATGGGGGAGAGTATAGGTCCTACAGAGCAGAGGTGGTCTCCTTGGCCGACCGCGTGCTGCAATATTCCCCCAAGGGGCGTCACCGCAATAGTATGCAGAAGGCAGTGATTGTCGGAGAGGGGGAGAGACACAGAGAGTCCTGCACTAACCCCTGCCTCTTCTCAGGCCATCCTCTGGCTGCTGAACCTCCCGCTGGGAATGGGGGCTGAGCCGATGGGACAGGGAGAGATGGGAGGGATTGAAGAGCAGAGTGCGGAGGTAGATTGCGAGTGAGGAGATGGGGAAGAACGGAGGAGAGCATCCTGGGGGAGAAGGAAAGGGGGTGGTGAGGCAACTGGGACGAGAGATTGTTTTGAAAGAGGAAGACAATAGAGGAATAGGGAGAGCGTGAGGCAGGGGGACACAGCGAGTGGTAGAGAGAGGAGCGAATGTGGAGATACAAGGGAGACAAGAGGAGGGTGGGGGTAGAGGTAGATAGAGAGTGGATTGGGATTCAGGGGGAGGAGGACAAGCAGAGAGGGAGGGGGGAGAGTAAGATGTGGAGATAACAGGGGTGAGAGGGGGAGAGGGGGAGGCCGGATGGGTGAGAGGGGAGACGGAGAGGGAAGAGAGACGGCAGAAAAAGGGGGGTGCGAAGGGGAGAGGATGAGGAGGAGGAGAGGGTGTCAGAGGATGGGCAAGGGGGTCAGAGGAAGGGAAGCTGGGGGGGGGAAGAGGCAGTGGAAGGGCAAGGGAGGCGTGGGAGGTAGATGGGGAGGGGGGGAGGAGGCAGCGAAAGGAAGTTTAGCACGCAGAGGGGAAGCAAGTGGCAGTGGGAGGGGGCAGATGAGAGGGAGGGGGCCAGTGAGGTAGGGTGAGGAATGGGGTGGAGAGGATGAAGGGGGATTGGGAATAGAGGGTGACAGTCATCGAGTCATAGAGTGATGCTGTGTGGAAACAGGCACTTCGGTAACAATGGCCACACTGGCCAACAATGTCCAGCTAACCGTAGTCCCCACCTTCCTGCGCTGGTTCTTAACCCTCCAATCCTGACCTTCCATGTACCTGTCTAACTGTTTCTTGAACGGTGGATAGTCCCAGCCTCAAACTACACTCCTCTGGCGCTTGTTCTATTCTCCCACCACTCTCTGTGTGGAAAAAGTTACCCCTCGGATTCCTATTAAATTATTTTCCCCTTCACCGTGAACCTATGTCCTATGCCATTTGATTCCCCCATCTGGGTAAACTACTGTGACATCCAGAGGGGGGACATGGAGGGGTTTGAGGAGGGAGGGGGAGCAGGTGTGTTTGGGAGAGGGACAGGGGACGGGCCATGGAAGGGGGAGGAGGGGAGGGGGAGTTGGTGCAGGTGGGAGAGGGAGGGTAAGTGCGGGGAAGGGGACATGGAGGGGAACAAGGAGGGGGTGAGGAGGAGGGTAGTGGGAGGGGGAGGGGGAGGAGGGGAGGGAAAGGAGGGTTGATGTATGGAAAGGGAGGGTAAACTGCAGGGAGGGGGGACATGGGAGGGACACGGAGGGGGTTTTGAGGAGAAAGGGGTGGGGGTTTGTGGAGGGGAGAGAGAGGGAAGTGCAGGGAGGTGAAACATGGAGGGACAAGGGAGGGGGTTTTAGAGAAGGAGGGGGAGTTGGTGGAGGGGGAGAGGGAGAGGTGAGGAGGTAAGCTGCAAGGGACGGGGAAATGGAGGGGGACAAGGAGGGGGTTGAGGAGGAAGGGGAGGGGGGTTGGTGTGGGAGAGGGAGAGGGTAGGTAAGCTGCAGGGAGGGGTTAGTTGGTGGAGGGAGAGGGAGGGGAGGTGGGAGGGATGGGGATGGTTGGGGGGGAGAAGAGGGGGGGAAAGGGAAAGGTGATTGTGTCATGTTGAATGGGGAGAGGTTGGGGGGAGGTGGTGGAGTGGAGAGTGAGGGGGAGAGCGATGTGAGAGAGGGGGACAGGGAGGGGGATTGAGGCGGAGGTCAGTTGGTGTAGCGAGAGGGGAGGTAAGCTGCAGGGAGGGGGGTGGGGGGGTGGAGTGTAAAAAAGAAGGCCAGATGGAGTGTAGAGAGATGAGAGAGAGAGAGAGAAAGAGAGTGGGAGAGACGAGAGAAAGAGATGAGGAGATGGAGAGAGAGTGAGAGAGAGAGAGAGAGGTGAATGGTGCTGAGGGAGGGGCTGAAAGAGGCGGTGGGGTGGGTGAGGTAGGTGATTAGTGGGACAGCGCGAGACAGATGAAGGGACTGGGAATGGGGAGTGGGAGGGGGGCTTGAGGGAGGGGGAGGACGGAGGGTGGGAAGTGGGAGAGGGACAAGAGGGAGAGGTAGAGGGAGGGGCGAGGGAAGGGGGGAGGAATGGGGGAGGGAGGGGGAGTGGAGGGGGGTGGGGAGGGGGAGTGGGGGGGTGGTGGGCGGCGCAAGAGTCGGGAGAAGGAGGGGGGGGAGGGATGAGTGGGATGGGGAGAGGTATGACGATGGTAGAGGGGAAAGGGGGTGGGAGGGAGGGGAGAGAGGCGGGGAGAGGGAGGGTGAGAGGGAGCGGGGAGGGGTGGGGTGAGTGAGGGGGTGAGGGTGGGGAGGGGGGAGAGGGAGGGGGAGAGGGATGGGAGCGAGGGGGGGCAGGGAGTGGGAGAGGGAGGGGAGAGGTTTGAATAGAAGATCGATCCTAGGCCTTTGGAGGAGGGCATGAGAAAGAGGATGGAGGGAGATAAGGGCATAGTAGAAGGAGAGAGAAGAGAAGAAGGAAGAGATGAAGAGTGAAAAGAGAGAGAGTAAGAAGTGAGGGAGAGAGTAGAAAGGAGAGAGAAGGGGAGAAGAGTAAGTATGAGAAAGAGAGCGAGAGAGGAGAGGGAGAGTGTTGAGTGGAGAGGGAGAGGAAGAGAGTGAGAGGAGAGAGAGGAGAAGAGAAATAGAGAAGGAGAAGTAGAAGAGAGAGGAAGAAGAAGGAAGAGAGAGGGAGAGTTGTTAGATGAGAGAGAGAGAGAGGAGGGGGAAGAGAGAAGAGAGAGAAAGAGAGAGAAGAGAAATAGAAGAGAAGAGGGGAGAGGAGAGATAGAAAGGAAAGTGAGAAGGAGGAGGGAAGAGAGAAAGAGAGGAAAGAGAGAGGAAGAGGGGAAAGGAGGAAGGAGGGGAATGAAGAGATGTTACGAGATAGTAAGAGTGGAGAGAGAGAAAAGAGAAGAGAGAGAAGATAGAGAGGGAGAGAAGAGAAGAATCTTGAAGAGAGGATATGAGGAAGGAAGAGAAAGAGAGAGAAGGAAAGAGAAGTATAAAGGGAGAGGGAGAAGAAGAGGAGGGAGAGAGAAGAGAAGAGAGAAGTGGGAGAAAAGAAGAGAGATGAAGCTAGTAGAAGAGAAGAAGTGGCAAGGAAGAGAGAAAGAGAGGGTGGGGGGGGGTAAGATAGTGAGTAGAGGGAGGGTATAAAGAGGAGAGAGGGAGAGAGAAAGGAAGAGAAAAGAGAGGTGAGAGGAGAGGGAAGAAGAAGAGAATAGAAGAGAGAGTAGAAAGAAGAAAGAAGAGAGGGGAAGAGGAGAGAGAGAAAAGGAGAGAGGAGGAGAGAAAGAGTAAGGGGAGAGAAAGAGGGGAATATGGGAGAGAGTAAAGGAGAGTGAGAAGAGGATGGTGTGAGGGTGTGAAAGTGTAGAGGGAGAGTTAGAGAGAAAGAAAGAGAGAGGGAAGGAGAGAGTAGAAAGTGAATGAGGAGTTGTATGTGAGAGAAGTGTGAGAGGAACATATGAGTGGTTGTGTGAGAGAGTTTCAGAGAGAAGAGGGTGATTGTGGAGTGAAAAGAGGAGTAGAAGAGAGAGAGAGAGAGAGTGTGCTATAGAGAGTAAAAGAAAGAAGAGGGAATGAGAGCGAGATGAGAGGGCAGATAGAGAGGGAGCTGAGGATTCAGTGATGAGTTGATGCAAGAAGGGAGAGGCTTGAGGGAAAGAAGAAGTAAGTTAATAAGAGAAGAGATACGAGAGAAGAAAGAAGAGGAGAGATAAAGAGGGAGAGAAGAAAGAGAGGGAGAGAAGAGTGAGAGAGTGAGGGAAGAAGAGTAGACCCCCCCCCAGTGGAGGGCTGAAGAGGAGAGAAAGAGATAGAAAAGTAAAGAGAGGAAAAAAGAGAATCGAGATGAGAAGGAAAGAGAAAGAAAAGAGGGAGAAAGAAAGAGAGTAGAGAGAGAAGAAGAGGGTGAAGAGAGGAAGGAAGAGAGAAAAAAGAGAAGAGGGAGAGAGGAAGTAGAGAGGTAGAGGTATAGAAGAAAAGAAGAAGAGGGAGGGGGGGAGGGGGGGGGTGAGGGAGGGGGAGGGAGGGAGTGGGGAGGGGGAGGGGGTGGGACGGGGAGAGGGAGGGAGAGGGAGAGACAGGGAGGGGGGGGAGAGGGAGGGGGGGAGGGGGAGGGAGGGGGAGAGGGACGGGGAGGGGCGAGAGGGAACGGGGGAGGGGGAGAGGGAGAGGGACGGGGAGGGGGAGGGGGAGAGAGGGGCGGAAGGAGGGGGAGGTGTTTGTGAGGAGGGGGAGATGGAGGGGGGTCTCGGAGGAGGGGTGAGAGAGGGGGGAGGGGTAAGGGGAGGGGGAAAAAAGGCGGGGGGCGAGGTGGAGCGGGTGGGGGAGAGGGGGGTGCGGGTGGGATGGGGAGAGGGGAGGAGGGGGAGGAGGAGGGAGGGGAGGGGGCGGGGAGGTGAGAGAGGGGGAGAGGGTTGGGCGAGGGGGGAGAGGGAGGGGAGGGGGTGTGGTAGGGGAGGAGGGATTGGGGAGAGGGGAGGGGGTGAGTGTGGGGGTGGGGCGTGGGTGAGGGTGTGAGAGATGGGAGAGGGAGGGGAGAGGGAGGGGTGAGAGAGGGGGTGAGAGGGAGGGGGGGGAGAGGAAGGGGAGGGGGGGGAGCAGGGAGGTAGCGGGAGGGGGAGAGGGAGGGTGAGGGAGGTTTTTCGGGGAGGAGAGGGGTTCGGGGGGGGGTGAGCTCCTTTGCGGGGAGAAAGGCAGGGGAGAGAAAGGAGGGGGGGGGGGGGGAGAGGGAGGCGGGAGGGAGGGGGAGTGGGAGGGGGAGAGGGAGGGGTAGGGAAGAGGGAGGGGAGGGACGAGGGTGGGGGGTTTGTGTGGGCAGGGGAGGAGGGAGGGGGAAAGGGAGGGGGAAAGGGAGGGGGTGAGGGAGGGGCGACTTTCTTTTTATCTTGGTGTTGCCGAGGGAGGTGGTGAGGGAGGGGGAGTGAGGGAGGGGGGAGGGTGTGAGAGATGGGGGAGAGGGGAGAGGGAGGGGTTCAGGGAAAGGGAAAGGAACAGGGGCTGGGGAGAGGGAGCAGGACACAAGCTTCTGCCCCACTAAGGTTGTCACTCTATGATGCCCTGTTTTCTTTCTCTCTTCTTTCATAAACAGTGACGTTACATTCGCTACCTCCAGCCCACGGGAAGTGATGCAGTTAAAAGAACATTGGAAAATGATGACCATTTATCCACGATTTCTTGGACCACATACTAGAATATTCTGGGATGCAAACAACTCGACCCTGCGGTTATATCTGCCTTTATTCCCAACAGTTTTCCGAACACCATTTCCTGACTAATATGGATGATCTTCAGTTCCTCCCTCCCGCTAGATCCTCGGTCCCGTAGTTTTTCTTGGAGTTTGTTTGTCCTTTGAGAGATCGGAACATAGAATTATAGAAACACATAGGTGCAGCAGTTGGCCATTCGGCCGTTCGAGCCAGCACCGCCATTCAATGTGATCATGGCTGATCCAAATTATTCTGTCTCCCGTTCCGGATTCCCCCACCCCTTCCCTTGATTCCCTTAGCCCAAAGAGCTAAATCTAATTCTGTCTTGAAAACATCCAGTGAATTTGTCTCCACTGCCCTCGATAGCAGAGAATTTCACAGATTCACAACTTTCTGGGTGAAAATGTTTTTCCTCATTACTATCCTAATGACCTCCCCCTTATTCACAATCTGTGACCCCTGGTTCTGGAATCCCCCATCATCGAGAACATTTATCCTGCGTCTAGCCTGTTCAATCCTCTAAGAATGTTTTATGTTTCTACAGCGTAAGGTCCGTTCTCATCTAAATTCCAGCGAATACAAGACCCATTCTTTCATCACATGTCAATCCCGCCATCCCGGGAATAAACCTGATGAACGCACGCTGCACTCCCTCAATAGCAAGAATGCCCTTCCCCAAATTAGGAGAACAAAATTGCACCGAGTGCGCCAGGTGTGGTCTCACCTGGCCCTGTACCACTGCAGTAGAATCTCCTTGCTACTAAATTCAAATCCTCTCGCAATGAAGGCTTTATTCCCTAGTGAAGACAGAACAACAGTGACATGGAGATTAGGTGTCAAAATTGGTTTGAACAACTAAACCTCCTCAACTTGGTCAAAAGGGCCCACTTCAAAATGTATTCGCTACTCTACTCCACTGCGACACAGCACGAGATAACCTGATGAGGTGTTTGAGCATTGAAATCAATCAGATCCAGAACCTGGGTCAGAAAATGGGGTGGTTCGGGGTGGATGGAATAGCAGAGGGTGTTTATTCTGGGCAAGTGTGAGATGTTGCACTTTAGCAGTTGAAAAGTAAGCTCAAAACTGCACAATTAATGGGCATAACCCTTAACATAAATGCAAGTATAAAGGTATCTAGGCATCTGTTGGAAGTCCAAAACTGTTGAAGGAGCTTTATTCATTAATACATTTATATAAAGTCCAGCGAGGGCGGCCTTCCATGTCAACAAGACATTTCCAACTCTGCTGCTCCACTCTGCTGCTTCTCTTGAGTTCTGCAGCGTCTTCCAATACCCAATCGATATCTCCACTACGCCCCGACCCTGACACACAAACCATTAACACATCGTTCCCTCACATTAGTGTTCCGTTGCGCACCAAACTCCAAAGATGCCAGCTAATACCGTCAGTTGCATCAGCACCAAGGACGAGGTGTTCCAAACCAGAGCAACGGAGATGTCCTCATTCTTCAGGGAACGGGGGTTCCCCTCTTCGACTATAGATGAGGCTCTCACCAGGGTCTCTCTATTTGCCGTATCTCTGCTCTAACTCCCCATCCCCCCACTTGTAACAAGGGCAGAGTCCCCATTGTCCTCACCTTCCTCCCCACCAGCCATCACATACAACAAATTATCCTCCGACATTTTCACCAACTACAACGGGATCCCACTACTGGCCACATCTTCCCATCTCCTCACCTATCGGCTTTCTACAGAGACCACTCCCTCCACAACTCCCTGGTCAATTCGTCCCTTCCCACCCAAACCACCCCCCCTCCTGGTACTTTCCCTTTCGCAGGAAATGCGGCACTTGTCGCTTTTCTTCCCCCCACGACTCCATCCAAGGACACAAGCAGTCTTTGCAGGTGAGGCAGAGGTTCACCTGCACCTCCTCCAACCTCATCTATTGCATCCGCTGCTCTAGGTGTCAGCTGCTCTACATCGGTGAAACCAAGCGTAGGCTTGGCGATCGCTTCACCCAACACCCCCGCTCGGTCCGCAATATCCAACCTGATCTCCCGGTGACTCAGCACTTCAACTCCCCCTCCCATTCCGAATCCGACCTTTCTGTTCTGGGCCTCATCCATGGCCAGAGTGCGGCCCAGCGCAAATTGGAGGAGCATGTCCTCATAATTCGCTTGGGTAGTTTACACGCCAGCGGTATTGAACATTGATTTCCTCAATTTCAGGTAGTCCCTGCTTTTCTCCCTCCTTCCCCTACACCTTCCCAGCTCTCACCACTGCCTCTCTCCGCCTCTTCCTCCCACCCACCCCCCCCCCCCCCCCCCCGCACCCACATCAGTGTGAAGAAGGTCACCTATTTCCTTCACTCCTTAGATGCTTGCCTTACCCTGAGTTCCTCAAGCATTTTTTCTACCGTCAGTTAACACACTCATTGTCCTGACCTTAGCTCATTTGCGGCATCTCAGAAAACCACCAGCAGGAATCCACTATTGAGCACAGGTACCTTTATTATCCATGTATCCGTTGGGCCAAGTTGCCATATTTGTGTCAGAATTATTAACATTTAATGATCCTTACCTTCTGTACCGTGGTAAGTACGGAGCCAAGGAGTCTCCACCTTTATGTAATGTAAAAGTAAAGTATAGATTCTGTCATTTACATATCAATCTACCTCACCCTTGTACTTCCTTACTAATTATCTTGTTGGTGGAAACTGCTCTGCTGCAGCAACTTAGTTTTAGACTTGGGGTCACAGCCCTTCACTGTGACACTTCTCTCCTTGTGCTAGTAAAATAAACTCACTGCTGACGGTGAATCCAGTCCTACACGAGTCTTATTGAAGAGTTTGTCTTCGACACCCACGATGAGCCTTTGACGGCACTGGGCCTGTACTCACTGGAGTTTAGATGAATGAGGGGTGGGGGGACCTCATTGAAACATAGAAAATTGAGAAAGACTTGGATAGAGTGGGTGTGGACAGGATGTTTCCACTAGTGGGAGAGTTTAGCACTAGAGGCCATAGGCTCAGAATAAAATGTTGTTTTTTGGGATAAGGTATGAGAAATGTCTATATTCAGAGGGTGGTGAATTTGTGGAATGTTTGCCACAATAGGGGCCAAGTCAGTGGATAATACCAAGGCAGAGATAGATAGGTTCTTAATTTGTACAGGTGTCACCTATCTTCACCGATTGGAAGGGTCAGAATGTTTTAGATCCAGTGGCAGAGGGTGGAGCTGATTCCTAGGTCTAGGAGCTTGGAGATCAGTTTGGATGGGATTATGGTGTTGAAGGCAGAGATATAGCGGATAGATATGAGTCTAACGTATGACGATTCCTAACACAGCAATTCCTGCTATTGAGGGAGTGCAGCGTAGGGTCACCAGGTTAATCAAATCTGCTTAACCGTATCCGTTGCCTCGAGGATATAAAGTGTTGGATGGCCCAGAACGTCCTCCAACTAAACGAGAGTAAGTCTGTGGTCATCCTTCTCAGCCCCTCGGACTCAATCAAAATGACAGCAGGCAGCCTTGGAAGCCTTACCCCACTACTCAAACCTCACGTCAAAAACCTTGGCGTGATATTTGACTCAGCATTGAAATTTAACAAACAAGTCAATGCCGTGGTAAAAGCCAGCTTCTTCTAGCTTCAGACGATGACTAAAATAAAACAATTCCTCCAGTTTGATGGCCTCGAAAAGATCATCCACACATGTATCTCCTCCCGCCTAGATTACTGCAACTCCCTTTACACTGGCATCAGCCAATCATCCCTGTCCCGCCTGCAACTGGTCCAAAACGCCACAGCGAGAAATCCTGACGCGCACCCGAAAAAGGCTCCACATATGCCGGGGGGGCATGCTGGCATCGCTCCACTGGCTCCCTGTGCAGTTCCGAATAAATTTCAAGATCATACCTCTATGTCTACAAAGCCTTTAACGGGCTTGCCCCCACCTACATCAAAAGTCTGCTACCCACCACACCACCTCCAGGTCCCTCAGATCGGCCGACTTGGGGTGACTGAACATCCCGCGGTCTAGGCATAAGCTCAGGGGCAACCGACCGTGCCTTTGCGGTTGCAGCTCCTAGACTGTGGAACAGCATCGCTCTTCCCATCAGAACTGCCCCCCTCCATCCATTCCTTTACGTCGAGACTCATCTCTACTCTCAAGCCTTTCTTGACGTCCTCTGAGCGAGGGATATATGTATGTAGTGATATTTGTATTTAATCTATGAACCACTGTTGTATAACGTTACTACATCCACCAATGTAAAACACTGTGGCCAACGAGAGTTGTTTTTTAAATGTGCTTTAGAAATAAAAGTGACTTGACTTGACTTGACTTAATTCCCTGAATGGTTTGTTTGACAAGTGATGAAAGAATGGGTCAACTGGACTGGAAATTAGACGGATCAGAGTGGATCTATTGGAAACATATACAATGTTAAGGGATTGGACAGGCTAGATGCAGGAAATATGTTCCTGATGTTGGGGGAGGCCGGAAACAGGGGGGTCATGGTTTAAGAATAAGGGGCAGGTCATTTAGGACCGAGATGCAGAAACATTTTTTCACCCCGAGATGTGTGAAGCTCTGGAATTGTCTGCTGCCGCAGAAGGCAATGGCAGGACCGACCTCACTGGATATTTCCAACCAGAGAGCGACGGGGAGGGGCTGCAGCAAGAAGGGGAGAGCGTGGGGAGGTGAAGGGGAGGGGCAGAGGGAGGGGGTGAGGGAGGGAGGGGACTGAGGTGGTAAGGGAGGGTGAGAGAGGATGGGGCAGAGGGAAAGGGGTGGGGGGGGAGAGAGGGAGGCGGAGGGAGTGGGGAATGGGGGGGGACAAGTAGAGGGAGGGGGAGACGGACGGACGGGCAGAAAGGTGGTCAGAGTGTGGGTCAGGAGGGGCAGGTGTGCGGGCGCCTGAGGGACGGCTGTGGGTGGGGAAGAAGTGGCGGGGAGGGTGCGAGGGGCAGGGGCAGAGGCAGAGGAGTGGAGTGGAGGAGGGAGTTAGGGTGGGAGGAGGGGGAGGAGGAGGCAAAGGTGGAGAAGGGTAGGGTGAAGAGGAAGGGGGAGGGACAGGGAGAGGAAGAGGTAGGGGGAGAGTGAGACGGAGGGGGAGGTGGGAGAGGTGGAGGGGAATGAGGGGGAGAGGTAGTGGTAGAGGGAGGGGGACTCAAACGATTGTTCCCCACTACCGATATCAGGCTATTGTGTATGGTGCCCTGTTTTCTCTCTCCTTCCTTTCGTAAACTGTGACGTTACATTAGCTCCCCTCCAGTCCACGGGAACTGATCCAGAGTCAATAGAACATTGTGCAACGATCACCAGATTTCCAGGGCCACCTCCTTGAGTTCTCTGTGATGCAGGCCCATAGAAAATATGTACAGGAGTCGGCCATTCGGCCCTTTGTCAGAACGGCCATTCAATACTATCATGGCTGAGCATCCAACATCAGTACCCGTTCCTGCTTTTTCCCCAAATTCCTTGAATCCCTTAGCCCGAAGAGCTAAATCTAACTCAATCATGAAAACCCCCAGTGGTTTGACCTCCACTGCTTTCTGTGGCAGAGACTTCCACAGATTCACATCTCTCCGGGTTAAAAATGTCTTCTCAGTCCAAATTCTTAAACTGTGACCCCTGGTTCTAGACTCTCCCAACAGCGGGAACATATTTTCATCATCTACCTTGCATAATCCTCTAAGTATGTTATATGTTTCCTTTAAAAGCCCCATTCATCCTTCAAAACGTCAGCGAATACAAGCCCAGTCGACCCATTATTTCATTATATGTCAAGTCTCTCCTTCCCGGGAATTAATCTCGTGAAACTACAATGCATTCCCTCAATGGAAAATAATGGCCTTGCTCAAATTAGGAGACTGAAATTGCACACAATACTCCAGGTGTGGTCTCAACAGTGCCTTGTACAAATACAGTAGGACCTCCTTGTTTCTAAACTCAAATCCCTCGCAATGAAGGCCAACATTGGCTTTCTTTACTGCCTGCTGTGCCTGCATGCTTACTTTCTGTGGGAAGTGATGATGTATAAAAACCCCACACCAACACTGGTCAAGTTAGCACCTCCTTGTCCCAATCTGATACCATTCAGATAATAATCTGCCCTCCTGCCACCAAAGTGGATAACCTCACATTGATCCACACTTATCTGCATTTGCCATGCATCAGGCCCAAACACCCAACCTATCCAAGTCACACTGCAGCCTCATAGCTTTCCAACTCCCAGGTACAGGAGGTAGACAAGTGGGTCACAGTTAAGAAGGGCAAGGGGCAGAGGCAGGGGCTAGAGTGTACCCTGTGACCGTACACCTGGAAAATAGGTACTCGGGTTTTGAGTACGATTGGAGGGACAGCCTAGCTGGGGGCAGCAACAGCGGCCGGGCCTCCGGTACAGAAGACCGGCCCTGATGCTCAGAAGGTAGCCCCCCCCCCCCCCCCCCCCGCGAGAGGGCAATTGGTAACAGGAGGACTCTATAAGTTAGGGGGTTGGATAGGCGAATTCTGTGGACGCAGTCGGGGGAGACCCGGATGGTAGTTTGCCTCCCTGGTGCCAGGGTCTCGCATGTGTCAGAACGTTTCCAAAAGATTCTGATAAGGGAGGGAGGCGGGGAGGAGCCTGATGTTGTGGTACACATAGGTACCAATGACATAGGCAGAAAAAGTGACGAGGTCCTGAAGGGAGAATTTAGGGAGTTGGGGGAAAGTTAAAGGAGAAGGACCAAAAGGTGTTAAAGATTTCAGATTTACTGCCTGTTGCCGCGTGACAGTGAGAGTAGGAATGAAATGAGGTGGAGGATAAATGCGTGGCTGAGGGACTGGTTGCAGAGGGCAGGGATTCACGTTTTCGATCACCTGGGACCTCTTTTGGGAAGGCTTTGCATGATCTGTACACAAAGGACGGGTTGCACTTGAACCCGAGAGGGACCAATATCCCGGCAGGGAGATTTGCCAAGCTACTGGGGAGACTTTAAACTAGAAAGGCTGGGGGGGGATGGACTCGGGTAGAGGAGAGGCTAGGGGTCAGGGATGTGGGGCAAGAGGCAGAGAAGGAAGCACTCGGAACCCAAAATGTTGGCGAGAAAGATGAAACGATAATTGTCAGAGAATAAGGGATGGTGGGTTTCTAAAATGTGTATATTTTAATGCTAGGGAGCATTGTAAGTAAGGTGGATGAACATAGAGCCTGGATTGACACCTGGAAATATGATGTTGTGGCAAGCACTGAAACATGGTTGCAGAAGGGCTGTGATTGGAAACTTAAATATTTCCAGGATTTTGTTGCTTCAGGTGTGATAGAATTGGAGGGAGCAGAGGGGGAGGTGTTGCATTGCTTGTCAGAGAACATATTACAGCAGTGCTTTGGCAGGATAGATTAAGAGGGCTCGTCTAGGAGGCTATTTGGTGGAACTGAGAAGAGTGGGAATGGTGTAGCAACACTTTTAGTGGGTGTACTATAGACCGCCAAATGGGGAGCGAGAATTGGAAGAGCAAATATGTAAGTAGGAGAAAGCCACATATTAGTAGTAAGCACAAGGTAGTGATTTGTGGGAGATTTCAATTTTCCAAAAATAGGGGTAGAATGCCGAAACTCATTCTGTAAATGGGCTGGATGGTTTGGAGTTTGTAATATGTGTGCAGGATAGTTTTTTGCAGCAGTACATCGAGTATCGACAACAGAGAAGGGGCAGTGCTGGACCTCCTTTCTTAGGAAATGAGGCGGGTCAGGTGACGGAGGTATGCGTTGGGAGCACTTCGGGACCAGGTGATCACAATACCATTAGTTTCAATATAATTATGGAGAGAGTCCAGAACTGACCTAGGGTGGAGAGTTTTGATTGGTGAAAGGATAACTTTGAGGAATGCGTATGGATTTTAAAGGAGGAATGAATTGGGGCACTTGTGTTTCATTGGGAAGGATGTAGAAGTGAAATGGAGGACTTTTAAAGGGGAAATTGAAAGAGTAAAGAATCTTTTTGCCCCTGTTTTGGTCAGCCTCTATTCTTTCCTGATGAGTGTCTCCGACAGTTCTGTAGTCTGCATTTTGATTGTGGGGGATGTAGGACTCCTTTCCAGAATGTAGTATTAATTTTTTCCAATTATTAACCCATTAGCAATAATGTTTCTTTGATTCGTTGTTATTTTTTGGTCGGTTTCCAGTATAAAGTGTTTTTTGAACTGTGAGACAGGGGTCAGATTCTTTTTATCATCATTCGAAATTTCCTAAATTTGTCTATCCAATAATTTTGTCTGGTTTATCTCAATTTGTAATATGAGTGTGTCAGTAGGTTAAGCTTCTTAATGTTGACTTTTATAACTTGTGGGAGATAACTTTTGGAATGATGATATGTAGTTTGTGATTTTGAATAATGTTGTCTATGTAGTATTTTATACGGCATATACGAGAGTGTCTAGCATTTAACGAAACATCGTGTATGTGTTATAACCTTTCGTCCCATACTTCTGGTCTTATAATTTGACTAATTCGTTTTTCCAAGATTGTCTATTTATTTCTGTTGATGGGACATCAATTTCCCATAAGGATATTTTATATATATATTGATAATCAATGTTTCGGTGGTCGGTTGATTATTTAGACATTCATCTAAAATTTTCTGTTTTTATTTCTATGTTCCTGTGTGTGGATTTTACATATTCTCTGATTTGTAATTAACTAAAATAATCTTTAGAATGTAGTCCATAAATTTGTTGTGTAATTCTTGAAACGAAGGAATAGAGTTTTCCTTATAGAGATCACCCATCTTAATAATTTTCCATTGTAAAAAGCTTTTATCCATCATTGGAAGTTTTTAAAATGTAACGTTTTTACAATGGTTAAGGGCTAGTGGTATAGATTCAGTTTAAGGTTTTCTTTATTTGTTTCCAAATAGTTTTCCACTTTAGTATCGGGTTTTCACTTACAGTCTTTCTTTGCTAAATTAATATTAGCGAATATTATTGAACTAATTTTCAAGGAGAAATATTCTTCTTTTTCCATATATTAAACCAAATTGGTTGGTTATTCTGTCTCTTCTAACCAAAAATTCATATTTTTAATATTAACTGTCCAGTAATAAAACAAAAAGTTTGGTAGGCTAACCTTCCATTTATTTTTAATTTAAATACATGATTTGGTATTTTTCTATGGCTCTTATAATCCAGATAAAGTTAGTAACTAGGGAGTCCACCTTTCTTATAGAATTTTTTTGGAAGTTATATCGAATTAATTGGAAAAAGTGATTAATGAAGTGTGGAAGAAAATCATTTTTATTATATTAATTTTTACTAACATTGAAATAGTTAGGTTTCCAATGTAAATATTATTTATTTAATTTATTCAATAGTGTGGGAAGTTAGATTTAAATAAATATTTCAAAATCTTTTTGTTTACATAAAATTCCATGATAATTTATTTTTTCATTTTGTTATCTTAAAAGGAAATTGTTTGTAATATGTGTAAGTATTTCCGTTATTGGGATAATTTCAACTTTTTTTCAATTGATACTATATCATGAAAAAGATCCGAATTCAGTTATTTAATTTTAACAAATTTTGGATACTAAATTCTGGTTTTGTGATATAAAGAATACATCAACGCGTATAGGGATTTTTATTTTTAGTATCTCTAGTATGCTACCCATTATTTCAGGATGTGCTCTTCACCCTCTGAGATAAACGGTTCTATTGCAAGTGCAAACAGTAGGGGGGATAAAGAAAGGCAACCTTGTCTATCAAGCCCTCGAGGAGATAAATTGTATTTAGTTGAACAATTTGATTTGTTATTTTATAGCTGTGGGTTAGCATAATAATATTTGATCCAAGTAATGAATTTTCCAATTTAAAAGTTTTCCATAAAACCGAAAACAAATATGACCATTCCATTGATGAAGGCTTTTCTGCATCTAAGAGATAACTACTAGATCTGTTTTATACCTTTTTCGAATATATAATATTGTATAACCGTCTCAAGTTATATGAGGAATATCGTTTTGGTTTAAATCCTGTTTGATCGGGGTGTTTAATTCATTAATAACTGTGCTTTAGCCTTTGTGCTAATATTTTAGTTAATATTTGTTGATCAGTATTTAAAAGAGCTATAGATCTAAATGATACTGGGTCATCCAGATTCTTAGCCTATGTAGATATAAGTGTTTAATCGGTTTTTAACCCTTAGGGGGGGAAATTGATGAGGGTAAAGCAGTGGATGTTGTCTATTGGATTTCAGTTAGGCCTTTTGCAAGGTTTCACATGGAGGTTGGTTAAGAAGGTTCAATCTTTGGGTGTTAAATGGGCGGAGTAGCAAGATGGTTTAACGTGGCGAAATGGGAGATTTCAGAGAGTAATTGGTGGATGGCTGTTTTGTCAGGTTGGAAGCAGGTGACCAGTTGGGCTGCCTCGATATCTGTGTTGGGTTCCTCTGTTTGTCTTGTACATCATGATCTGGGATGGGGTGGCCCCCAAAATTGGATAAGTATGTATGCAGATGATACTAAGATAGGTGGTTTGTGGATAATGAAGTAGTTTTCAAAGTCTACAGAGAGATTTGGGCCATTTGGATAAGTGGGCTGAAAGAGATGGCAGATTGAGTTTAATGCTCAATAAGTGTGAAGTGCAATCTTGGCGTACAAATCAAAATAGGACGAACATTGATAAATGTAGGAATGAGGAATGTTGTGGAACAGAGAGATCTTGGGATAACTGTGCATAGTTCCCTGATGGTGGAATCACATGCTGTGGGTGGCAAAGAAAGCCTTTGGTGTGCAGGCTTTATAATTCAGAGCATTGAATATAGGAGTAGGGAAAGTAATGTTTAAATTTGTACAAGGCATTGGTAAGACATTTCTGGAGTATGGTTTTGTACAATGGTTGGTCGCATTATTATAGGAAGGATTTCAACAAAATAGAGAGAGTGCAGAGCGATTTACTAGAATGTTGCCTGGGTTCAGCAAAAACTTTGTTACAGAGAAAGGTGAACAAGTTAGGTCTTTATTCTTTGGAGCACAGGAAGGTTAAGGGGGGACTTGATTGAGGGTATTTAAATAATGAAAGGGATATACAGGAGTGACGTGGAGTGTAAGATTTTAACGACCATTGATGGCAGGGAAGATTCAAACAAGTGGCATATGACATGAAGAATTAAGGGGGACAGAAGTTTTGGGGTAACGTGAGGGGAACTTCTTGACTCAGAGGGTGGTGGTCTGTGTGGAGATGAGCTTCCAGCAGAAGTGGTGGTGGCAGGATCGAATTTAACATTTAAAAGTAAAGTGGTTAGGTATATGGGACGGGAAGGGGTTATGGTCTGAGTGCTGCTGAGGGAATAGGGGGAGAAACAAATGGTCGGCACGGACTGGTAGGGGCCGAGAGAGCTGTTTCCGTGCTTGTAATTGTTATATGGTCTATATATGGTTATATGATGGAAGGATATGCTGGTCTGGAGGGGTTCCAGAGGTTGGTATTACAAAGAAATATCCCAGGAATCAGTAGGTTTAAATATGTTGAGCGTTTGCGACACTGGGCTGTTACTCGCTGGCGTGCAGGAGAAGAATG
Source organism: Okamejei kenojei (assembly GCA_035221665.1). NCBI lineage: Eukaryota > Metazoa > Chordata > Chondrichthyes > Rajiformes > Rajidae > Okamejei > Okamejei kenojei. The sequence goes on from CM069174.1 coordinate 231,051, forward strand.
AGCGGGATCTCAGTGAAAACATTTCAGAAACAGTGAAAAGGCTTTGATAGTGTGACTGTTGGAGAGATGGTTTCCTCTAGTGGCTTGAGTCGAGGGATAGAGCGAATCAACCTCAGTATTAAAGGATGTGCATGGTGGAAGTGGATGGAGTGGTGGAGAATGTATTCAGTCAGAGGGAGGTGAATCTGTGGATATTATTTGACACAGGTGGCTGTGGAGGCCATGTCAGTGGATATTTGCTAAAGCATAGGTGGAAATATTCCTGATTAGTACAGAAAACAGAAGTTGTTGAGGGAGTGCAGCGTAAGTTCAGACAAGGTTAAGTCCCGGGATGGTGGGATGTATATGCTGATATAATGGAAGCGGTTGGGTTGTATACCCTGGGATTTTGAAGGATGTGAGGATATCTTTTTGAAACATATAAGATTATTAAGGGTTTTGACATGCTAGAGGCAGAAACTGTTCCCTTTGTTGGGGGAGTCCATAACCAGATGAAAAACGGGATGAGTAACGAGTCCTGGATGTCCTTGTGGCACCGGGCACTGAAATGGTAAGAGTTCAAGAAGGAACTGCAAATGCTGGAGAATTGAGGTAGACAAAATTACTGGAGAAAATCTGCGGAGGCAGCATCTCTATGGAGCGAAGGAAAATAGGCAAGTTCAGGGCCCAAAACCTTCTTCAGACTGTGGCAGGATAGGGGGGGGGGGGGGAAGAAGAAAGAACGGGAGCAGCCAGTGGGCTGAGGGAGAGCTGAGAAGGGAGGCGGACAGCAAGGGCTACCACTGAAAGTAAAGTACGGTGTACAACAGGCAGTGAAGGAGCAAATTAATTGTTGCATTCATAACAAACAGGATTTTGAGTTTATAGGAATTAAAGAGGTCCTTTCTGCAGTTGGGATAGGAGGGCCTGCTGAGGAACATATCTGGAGTATTATGTGAATTTCATTTCCTAATTTGAAGAAAAGACATCCTGGTATTGAGGCAGTGCAGCGTGGTTCACACGGTGTGAGTCGGAGATGAAAAAAAAACTTCTCCCTGAGAGTTGTGAATTTGTTGGAATTCTCTGCCACAGAAGGCAGCAGAGGCCAATTCAGCGGAATGCATTTAAAATAGTTAGATAAGCTATTGGGCTTGTAGAATCAGGGGTATGGAGTGACAGGCATGGGTTACTTGATTTTTGGATGATCAGCCATTGTTCACAATGAAGTTCAGCCACACGGGTGGCCGTTCAGAAGAGGCAGCGGGTAGTGCAGGTCTCTCTGCGGCTTCCCCTCTCATACCAAGCACTGCCTTCTGATATTCTTGGGGGTGACGGCCCCTGGGGGAAACATTGCAGCCCGCGGTCGGGACATGGTGACCCATTCTTGGCTCTGTTAGGACAGCAGGGGAGGTTGGGGGTAGTATGGGGCGAGAGTGGGGGAGGGTGTGGGGATAAAGAATTGCAAACTCTACGTGGTACGCCCTGTTTCAACAAATGCAATCATACTGGCGTGCACAAATGGAATATCAGAGTTGAACAAATTGTCCTAAAGCATAGGTCTGCACGCCATACGCCAGAAGAAGAAGACCATTCAATGTGTACAGGTACCATGACAGGACAGGGGTTTACAGGGATATGTGTCTAACACAGGCTGTAGTACGAGTGTTATCTGTATTTTTTTTTTATAACAAGGGCATGGGATGGAGAAGTTGGGTCAGTGGGCCTGTTTCCATGCTGTATGACTCTATGTTTGAAGAGCCCCCACCCCCTGCACCAGCTCATGGAGTCACTACTGCTCTGCATTGTCTTCTCTTTCTTGTCTCTTGAAACACGGGGACAAGTAGTGCGATCCCGGCCATTGGGAAAATAGTTCGATGAACTAAAGTGCACTATCACCTCTATGAAACACGGTAACCTTTGTGTTGAACGTTTGCGCCAGGTACAGCAATAACAAATAACACTTTTAAACGGTTGGACCTGAAACTCTTTGGGTATTTAGGTCGCCACCTCGCCTGAATCAGATTCATAAAACCTCAAACAGGTGTCCCACATTTCTCAAAGATAAGATTAAGCGGAAACAACATCATACAATTGTCCATACCACAACAAATGACAAAAAACAACCATACCAATATACCAATTCCTATAATCAAAACACAACAACCCTAACTAAACCTCCATCATTTTCTAAAATCACACAATCCAAATCACCCCCCTCCACCCACCCAATAAACCCATTAATCTAAACAACCCATTCCTCTTCTTCCCTTCCCAACAACCCAACCAAAAACCTAATCCTACCCAAACCAAAACCAAACATAAAAAAACCAATCACTTTCTATCTTCCACAATACATACACCCCATACCAAACCTGTCATCCCCTCCCCTA